>CAOLHI010002051.1:0-297504 GCA_948474755.1 Ctenosaura bakeri
ATTTATTTTGTATACTTGTTGTCCTGCTTTACAGGAGTGTCTTAGAACATCTTGACAGGAAGGTAATATTGAATCAGAAAATAAATTTCAGAACAGATTTCTATACTTGACACTCTTTTTAAGCAACATTAAGAGGGTTCTGCAGGAGAAATTAATCTTCCAACTTTTCTGGTAACCATATTCATTCAAGTTCTTGTTGAGATAAGGGAATGCTATAATTGCAGGAGAAATGGGTCAGAATTTAAACTGATATTCTTCAGCTCCACAGTAGCCAAAAAGATTGGGGGGGGGAAGTACAGTCTTCAAATTGTGCTGAGGAGAAATATATTTTCCCCTGGTTTAAATTTTGTTTTGATTGTATGTTCCTTGAATCAAAGCAATTGTGAACACAATAGTAGCATGGACTTGATGATAAACCTGAGAAAATATTCTGCTTCTTCATGCATATCAAAATCAAATGTGATAGCTCATGTTTCTTTTTCTTAGCACAGTATACAGTATTGAGCAGCTGGACATTGGGAAGGGTTTATTAAAAGAAAATTCAAAAATAAAATTAAAAAATTCAAAAGAAAAATTCAAATTCAAAAAAGAAAATTCAGAATATTAAAATTCAAAATATTAATTTAATTTGGTGAGATTTTTAGTGTTTCCAATATGAATCCAGTGAACATTGTGACCTAATCCAATTGTTAATTCCACTAGCAACTCTGTTTGGGATACAATTAGATTTAAGCCTTTATGTTCTTTACTGGTTTTCCAAGCTATATATGGCTCGTCTTAGTTATGAGCTGTACTAGGTGGCTTGGAAAAATCACTGTTCAGTCTGTTTCAGCTCCCATCTGTAATGTAATGATGAGAACTCTGACCTATCACAGGGTGGTTGTAAGAATTTGAGGGAGTGTTTGTAAAGTGTTCTGAATGCTTGAAAGTTTGCTGAGTAGTATGTGAATACTTCAGAATGTTTCTGTCAACCTAGGGATGTATAAATCTGGCCACTTTTTCTTTCTTTCTTTTTTAAGCATACATGTGTCTATACTAATTGGTTATTCCTAAAAAGGCACAAAGTAATTAGAGTTAAACCCAACAGCTAGTTCAAAGTAGAGCAGAACCATTAAATCAACTGCTGAATGTAAATCCCATTGTTTCAATAGGTGTACACTAGCTGGTATTTATATTAGAATTTGACCTTAATGTTTGTATTTATATTTATCACTCCAGGTGACACCCAGATTGCATTGGGGTTTTCCTGTTTGTGTACAACTGAAACTCCTTTGAAATCTACTCCAGGATTTGGAGAAGCTGTGGAATATGTTGGGAGATTGAAGGAAATCTGTGAACCTTTTACCTTTATTTTACTTCCCTCCTCCCCAAAAGAGACATAAGTCTGTTGTTGTTGTATGCAAATATTTAAAAATATCCACCTAACTCACATCACTAAAACATACAAAAGTTAAAACTATGAGTAGAATTAAAAGCAATTTAGAAACACATCAAAACAAACCAACTATGTAGAAACTGGCCTACATTCGATATCACCCGAGTTGACTTCTTCACACAGTGAGATCTCCCCTTCCACTCTTTCTCCATTCCCCCCGCCATCTTTAGGGAGAAAGGAATCCATTCTGCCAGCAATGTGAATCCATTGCAGACTAGAATCTGTGCCACTGTTCCCCTGGTGAGTGGTCGTCACAGGGAACTGCCCACAGCATGACACTTAACATTCAATTTGCTGCACTATATAATATTCCTTCTTCCTCTTTTCACAGAATGTGCATGGATTTTACAGAATGTGTAAGAACTAACAGGAAACAATGATGATAGGTTGCATTATGATTGCTTCAAATAGTTTAATCTAATAACAAGAACAACTTATTTACACCTCTTCCTGTGGATCAAAGCAACAAATAGCACAACACATCACATAACTTCAATCAAAAGAGCATATAAAACCAATACGTATTAAAATCCATTGACATCTATTCAGTGGCCAAGTGATAGTTACATTCATTTTATGAGAAACATAATTAAGTCATCTGGCCATAGATGCATCCCTTTTCCAATGATATTTGCCATGGCTAGTGACTGGAGATTTGTACTCTACTGTGATCTTCTGTTGCTAGATTATTTGTTTATTTTATTTATGGTAAGCTTGTGTTTCTTGAATAAATAAAACCAAGAATTTTTATTCTCCGTGTCAGATTATAATGGTTCAGAATGGTTACATCTCATATGAGAGGGGATTGTACTCTTCATATAGAATAATAGAGCTGGAAGAGACCACAAGAGCCATCGAGTCCAACACCCTGCCATACAAGAATCAAAGCAGTGCAGACGATGCACAGTGTCAGTAACCAAAGCAAATCAACCTGCTATATATTTAGCAATATTTTACTGGGCTAGGTTCGGACCTTGAAGACACAGGTGAAGATATGTGAACTATGAAGAGCACTGGTAATATTCAGCCAGTTGCAGTTGCTCAGCCTAATCTACTTCAGAAGATAGTTGGAAGCTTGAAATGTGAAGGAAGCCCCTTGAAAGAAGGATGGGATAAAAACTGCATAAACAAAACTGTTATGAATTCTGTTCAGCTCTGTTGCTTAGTGACCAGTGTAATAGGAACATGAGCCTGTTTGTGACACTATTATCAAGCTATCTAGTTGCATTGCTAGATTTGAAGGATATGTATGGGCCTGGTAGTTTCCCAGATAGACATGTGCCTCTGCTAAATTGTTGGCTGCTTCAACAACTTTCCAGGTGTAGAGTATGTGGAAAGACATTGGTGGAACTGAATGGAAAAACTGCTGTTTGGTTTTGTCATCAGATATTAGAGGATTTACACTTCGCTGTGTCAGTGTATGTGACAAGTCCCGTTGTTCTTTGGCTAGCTCACAAGTCTGTATAGATTATTATTTGTATCCTGAGGATTGCAAAAGGTTTGGCTTACAAACGATTGCGGTCCTAGTTCCTGTCTGAGGTTTTCCATTAATATCCTAAACTGGTCAAATAGTTAATATTAGTCATAAATGCAATTTTAAATTCACTGTCTGGTTGGCAGAAAGCTAAGAACTTGAGTTCTTGGCTCTTACTCTGTTTACAGCTGTCTCCAGTCTCCTTGCAATATGCTAAATATTTTTTAACCATAGCAGTCTAAAATGTTTTACTGCCATTTTACCTGCTGTCAGATGTTTCATAGTTTCCTGCCTCTTTTATGTTGCAAAAGAGAAGGAATGGAGACAGAAGGACTGTAATTATGAAATGGCATCTGTTTTCTCACAGAAAAACCTATTGTTCTTCATAATCACACTTTATCCAACTGTGAGATATGAGGCTGGATCCAGGCTTCAGTACACGAGTGATAACATCCCCTCAGCAGAGTTCTGTTCAGAATAACTCTGCCAGTGGAAAGGAGGGGGAGTTCCCCCTCCCCTGTCATACAATTCTCCCACTGATACAGAAGGTCCTCTAACTTGCTAAAGGAGCTTTTTCGGAAACATGGGGCTTGTTGAAGAAGGGGGGAAATCCATTAAGACTCCGTTCTTGATACTAAAAGCAAAGTGGTCCACCTCCTGCAGACAGAAGGAACCATTATGTTGATGGGAGATAAATCTAACCCATAGCCTCTCTCTCTCTCTCTCTCTCTGTCTTTCTCTTAGATGAAGCTTGCTTTTGGCACTTCTAATAAGAATCCTCATTTAAAATGCTCACAGAATCCAGCGTATCTGATAAACGTTAACCTAAATTATCATGTGCTGCTTTAAATCATGTGCTCAACAGAGTTATGAATAAGATATCTTTAGATTCATGATTAAAAAATGCTAGTATGCCTAACAGATTCAGTGCAGAAGTAGCTCAAAGATTAGGTAATATTGCCAAAGTAACTACAGTTCTGTGGAGAGAGAGAGAGAGAGAGAGAGAGAGCCCTCTGTACAACTCATGTGAGAGAGCAGGATGATATACAACATACATATTTTGATGTTTTCCCTCTGTTAAGGAAGCTTAACACATTCACAGCTAGCTAATTATTTGGCATTTGAATGATTTGTTTTCCGTTATTTGAGAATGCTGAAACTACAAATCTACTGTGGCTGCTTTGTGTTTGAGGAGGCTCCCTGACAGAATTCATTAATGGAACTCCAGATGGTGATCAAATGGATGGGAGAGCAAGAGGTTGGACTTGTAAAACAATTTATTACCAAGTCAAGGGTGGTCTTTTGCCAAGGGTAAGAAAAGCTAACTTGTTAAACCACATAAGTGAGTAACAAGGGATCCAAAACCCTGTAGATTAAACAGAAAGGCTCTGTCAGTAAATTTCAGTATAAACAGCTAGATAACAAAAGAGTTAAATTGGGGAATATAGGGTCAGTAGTAGTAGGTGATCTTTCCAAGCTCTGTTGCAGTAGAACTTCTTGTTCCTTAGTTCTTCTGCTTCTTTTTTGTTCTACTAAGATTTTTGCAGCTTTTTGGGTGCTAAGCTTAAGCACCTAGGGAGGGAGCTAGAGAACTTTTAGGCACACACACAAATACTAACCCATGTGCCCCAGGCATCTGGGTTAATTCCTTGAGTACATCATCCCATCCTTTATCTCTACACATTTACTGGTATTAGGGGTGCAGGACCCCAGCAAAAGTGGAAAAACTGCAAATATCAAAATGTGTTTCTGTGGGAAGGGGACCAAGGCATGATGGGAAGAGGAGGTACCCAGCGTGCAAACCAGGTCAGGGAAAGGGGTGGGTTAGCATGGTGTCCCCATACTTCCCCCCTCTCTCTCACCATCATCTTCTTTGGGTCTGTGTGGGGGCATTGGGAGAAGTTCTTGGTGCTGAGAAATCAGAGTATGAGCCATCCTTAGCTAGTCAGACAGTAGCTGGTTGGGGAGGAGGAGAACCAGACGTCAGTTTTTAAAGGACTTCATGGCCTGGTCAGAGCCACCAAGAAAGAAGGTTCCCCCATAAAGGAAGTACTGGGGGGCACAAAGGTTGGAGAAACTTGCAAATAATCAAATCTGTGAAAGTTAAACCAGCTAATGTGGAGGGCCAGTTGTATGATTCCAGCTTCAATTGAACTTTAACTTCCAAAATTTTGTTCACTATAGAATCTTTTTCATTCCAGATTTTTTTGGCCTTTTCACAAGTTCAGCACATGTGGTAAAAAGATCCCACTTGTTGCTGGCATTTCCAAAATGTGTTAGAAACCTCTGTATGCATTTTGGCCATTTTTTGTGGAGTCAAATACCAACTGTACATCATCTTGTAGAAGTTCTCTTTAAATCATAGAGTAAGGTAAATTTAATTACCTCCCCTTTGACCACATTTGCTTCATTGTTCCAACTGTGTGTTGTGACCAACATTTTGTGCCCACCAACTCTTCTTTCATCTCTATTTTTAACAAAATATTACACATCTTACCAATTAAATGTTCATTGTCTGAATACAACTATTTCTCAAATTCTGATTTAGTCAATTCAAAATCATAGTCTTTATTTTAAACCTTTCTTGTATTTGTCTGTTAAGAACCATTGAAAACTAGAACCTTCTGGCATTATTTTTTTCTGTTTATTTAATTCTGTATAATAATTTAATAAATTCCAGAGGATTTTGTAAGTTGCCCATTTTTCCTCAACTGTTGTCTCCTTCCAATAAAAAGCCTCTTGTGACACTCACAAGAAAGTCTTGGGACATAACCTTGGTTTGTATGTATTCCACAGTCGTAACAAAGCACATCTCATAAAATGATTGTTAAAATCTGCATCCACTTTGGCCTTGTTGTACACAAATAACCATACTATTCAAACCTCAGTTCATGCCTTTCTAAATCCAACAATCTCTTGTTGGTTAACATGATCCAGTTCTTCAACCAAACCAAAAGCATGTAAGAAAATGCAACTTCAAATCTTGTAATCCCAGTTTCCCTCTTTCTTTTGCAGCTTGTAAAATTTTATATTTAACTCTGGGTTTCTTTCCATGCCGTATAAACTGTAGTAAGCCACTATGTCATTGCTTAGATAATCAAAACAATAAGGTGTGAAACAAAAACAACATTTTTGGTAAATCATTCATTGTGATCACAGAATTTCCTCTCAGTAATGTTAGTTTGATTTTTGCCCATCTTTGCAAGTCCATTTTAATATAATATAAATTATTTGTTAACAACATACAATTCATGTTTGTTACAACAATACCTAAATATTTCACTTTTTTCTTGATTTTAATCTCAACTTTTCCATCAATTGTTCTTGTTCCTCCTTTCTCATATTCTTCATCATTTAACGCCATCATTTTTTCTTATCTTAAATCCAGCCATCTCTTCAAATTCTTTTAGTGTCTCTACCAACACTCCTGTACAATCAATAGGATTCCCAAAAATTATCACTAGATTATCTGCAAATGATCTTAATTTATATACTTCCTTTTTTATCCTTCTACCTTTCATTCTTTCCTCATAACTTATTGCTCTGTTCAGAACTTCTATTCAGGAATAACTCTGTTCAGGAGAGTGAACACCCATGTCTTACTCCTTTTTGAAGGTTGCATGGTTTGCTCAACTCACCACAGATCAAAATCTGCTTTCTCTACATTATAGATTGTCTTAAGCCATGTCTTAAAACTGTCACCAAAGCTCATTTTATCTATAACTCCAAACAAAAAAAATCCCAGTTCAGATTATCAAAAGCCTTTTCAGCATCTAGAAATATAAGTGCTTATTATTATTATGATTCTCGTTATGATTATCTAAGTATTCCAAAATGTTCAAAACACATCTGGTTTATCACATAACTTGTTGGCAAAAATCCAGTTTGATCTTTATGAATAAAATCTTTATGAATAAAGATTCTCTTTAATCTTTCTGCTAAAATAGTTGTAAAAATCTTATAATTATTGTTGTCCTATTTCGGAGGCCATCCAGGGACAAAGTAGATTCAAAGGTTCAAATCTGTTAGACATCAGAGACTGCAGCAGACCAAGTCATATGCCAGAGGTTACCAGCCAAGTGATTACAATCCTCAGAGTCCAGTCAGTCCAGGTCATCAGGATAAAACAATAAATCCAAGGTATCAATCCAAGGGAGTGTTCAGTAGCATGGTCAGCAAACAAAGGAGGGTCCAAGGTTCTTTGGAAATACAAGCCAGAAATCAAGAAAGGGTTGCTTCCTTCAGCATGGTTAGTTGTCAGTAATAAACCTCCTGAAGGAGGTGCTGGGATCTTTATAGTCTTGCAGCCTTCTACAGATGTTGCCTGATTAATGAACATTTTTTATTTAAACATTATGAGCATTGTAAACCATACCTTTCTTTTCTGCATTTGCCTGCAGTAGGCACTGTCAAGTTCATGTCTGTATGCTGTGGCTCCTGGCGAGTTTCATTGTCTGTCTCAAGAACTGGCATGTCCCATTGTCTGTCCACTTCACTATCTGTCTGAAGAGCTGGCAAATCCTCCTGTTCTTCTGCTTCACTGTCTGTGTCAGAGTCTAAACCTGGGTCTTGGGGCCGAGACATGACAATTGTTCAGTAGTGAAATAGGCATATAGTTCTTTGTCATTATTGGGTCTTGACCTTCTTTTGGGATTAAGACTACTGTTGCCTGTTTCCAAGTCTCAAGAATCTTTCCTGTCCGTAGAATTGAATTCAGTAATTTTTGTGGGGGATAAACATAACTGTTCCTCAAAACACTTGAAGTAACCTACCTATAAACCATCTGGGCCAACAGCTTTGCCAGATGTGATCTTTTGGTGGCTTTAATAGTCTCATTCACTGTAATAGGTGCATTTACCACCTGTTTTTCGCAGGTCTGAGATTTCTGGCAGATTTTGTCTAAATGTTTGTGCCCTCTAAATTCCTGTCTATCAATCAAAAAGGCATATTCCCTTCTGTTGCACAGAATTCTGGTAGATATCTCCTTGAACACCACAACCTTGACATCATCTAACTTTATTCTGTTCTCAAAATGGTAGTGCAACACTTGGTCTCTAGTCTGTTTTTGAACAAAGTAAATAATCATATCTCTTTTTAGATTTGTCTGAGTTGCTGCATGTAAAGAAACGCGATAAACATGATCAGACTCAAATTGTACATCCCCTTTTTGCTTCACCAATACTTTTGCAATGGCATCAACCATTCTTTCTCAGATATTTTCATTAGATTGTTCAAGGATGGCTCTAAAACTGTTCCATCAAAGCAAAAGCATCCAAATCATGCTCACAGTCTCTATCCAATTTCTTTGTCTTATTTTCCATCCTCTGTTTTTAGTTCCAGTCTCTGAATCCTTTCATTTATTAGTTTCAGCTCAGTTGACAACTGTGTCATAGACTGCTTCATTTCTTTCAGCTCTAATTTCACCTGTTTAATCTCTGCTTTTAATTCCTTTCTAAATTCGCCATCAAGTCTCTTCCTGTCTGAGCCATCTGCATTTTTATGGACTATAACTTTTCCATGTGTTTTTGAGACAAGTTTAATGACTTACATTATAGGTCTGCAGATCCTTTTCTTTCAAGTCCTTTCACACTCAGTTTTGTGACAAAACTCACAGATATTATAGTCCCAGATGTATTAAGAGGAAAAAAAAGGAGAACAATTTAGAGACAATCACAGGAAAAATGAAGAAGAAATTGGTTATTGTAATCTCTTCTGACCACCAGATGTTACTCTGTGCTTATCTTTCTCAATGCAAACACTATTTATAGCATGCAATCACATGTGTAGGAATATGGCTTGCTTTCACTTTAGTTCTACAGAAATGACCTTTCTGCTGTCTCAGTCTTAAGGTAAATAAAGTTCTGTTCTCACAGAAATTCTATTTTATAAAGTCCTTAGCCAATATTTCAGTCTCTGTATGTCTTCAGATCCTAGTAACTTCTTGAAGTCACTCAGATATTGCTTTCTGCTATATATAATGGCTGCTTATATACAACTAGAAAGCCTTTAAAAAACGCAAGTTAGTTTACACATGAAGCCTTGGGCATGCAGAGAAACACTTAGATACCCTATTTCTCGTAAACACCTCAGAATGCCATATTAGCCCCAAATACATGTGTTTTCCTCTGCAGTCCCTCTCAAAATGATGAGAGGAAGTGATATGATGTCTTTTACTGTCCGCATTTTGAGATGGACTGTGGGGAAGATAGAGGCTTTGGAGCTTGCTGGTGGAGCATGGCCCATTGAAGAATCTGGAGGGTATTGGAGCCTGGCCCCCACACAGCTGCTTGGGCTTGAACTACAAGACCTCTTAAACTTATACTAAAATAAACAATGAAGATACACAACAGAAGAAGACTTAAAAAATATGAAAAGTACTTGGAACAAAAGTGCCTTTATCTGTTGCCAGAAGACCAACTAAGATGAAACAGAATGAACTAAACTGGAGAGGAAATACCATAATCTAAGCATGTCCGCTGAGAAAGCTGTGTCAGAAGCCTACCATAACTCATGATGGTGTAGAAACATGGAGCAGCCTCTGAGATGATCTTTATATGTGGGTAGATTCATACAAGGTGGTCTTTGATTTATCTTAAACCCAAAATATTTAGAGCTTTAAAGGTCAAAAGCATGACAACAGAATGCTGATGTGAGTGACTTTCATTTACAGTTTCTTTTGCTGTTAGTAGGCTTATAGATGTATAGGATGTCAAACTCATTCACTGAAACTGAGAATATAATACACTACATTTTAAATGCAAGGGGAATAATTTTACAAGGCTTCTACAAAATTAATTCTAGGCAGCTGATTGGGTTTGGTAGCACAGAAATTCCATCTACCTTTTATTTTTAGCCTGAAGTAGAAACCTAACTTTCCTTTTAGAATCATGTCTGGAGACAAATTAAAGTAGGTCTCTGTAAATACAGTTCAGCATTTTAAATAGTCTTGTTCAGAACGAGAATAGTATCTTTACAAAAGTATGAAAGGCTAAATTTAATATTTGGTTATATTCCTGGGTAACGTTATTTCTTAAAAAAAACACTTGTTTATCTACTTTAGAAATAATTACCTCACTAATAAGAGTGTAGTTGAATGAAACAAACTCATCTTCCAGTAGAATAATTGCTGTATTCTGTAATCAGGCAGGTTATATTACTAAAATTTAAAGCCACTTAACTTTTAAAGAACTGCAATTATATTGAATTTCCTGTTGTTTCTATCTCAGATGGATGAGGTTTTGGAGAAAATACTACTTTGTTCCAAAAACAAAGGTGTCAATTTAAGTTGCAATCAGTCCTTCCCCCCACTAGGATGCATAAATATAGAACTACTGCTTTGGTACGGGCAAAGAAATAAATTCCAAGTTGTGATCCACCCAAGCAAAGAAAAGTAGTACTTAATATGCCACACAGAACAGCTATTTTATTTCTTATTAAGTTGGTACTGATTTGTATAAAGCAAGTTATACAGTAAATCATTTTTACCAATTAACAGTGGCATTGGGATGCCTTTCAGTGTCTGTTTCTTTACAGAGGCATACCACTCCACGACTGACTGCCATAAAGCCCTCTCAATTATTTTTTCTGGTTTGAAATCCTCTCTGAAACATCACCATTATGGTTAATACTGTCATCATCCCCCTATCTTTTCCCTAGTTTGGGACTCAAGGTAACTTACAAAAACTAAAAGAAACATAGCTAAACATCCTCATCAAACACAAGTTAAAAGTGTAATTAAACTATAAATGAAATTAAAACCAATTAGAATTACAACAATTAAAAAGAAAATTCAGACTGAAATGGATCTAAATAATCCATCTAGTCTAGAGAAACCCCTGAATCTGGGAGGCCACCCAACACTCTAGTATCTTATCCCAAAATGGAATGTTGAAAATTTTTCAGTAGTTGTTCAGTACAATGGAGAAGAGGAAGGGATTTTTCAACAATGGTCTTATAACTGTCTCCTTTAGGCATGCTGGAACTCTGACTTTTTTTTTTCTTTTTAAAACAAACCAGGGAGAGGAAAAGAACCGAAAGTGGCCCTTACTTCCAAGAATCCTGTGCACATCCTTAGGCTGTGCAAATTGAAAAGCATCCATTATCACGGGACAAGCAGAGGCCAAAATTACAGCCACTGGATCTGCATCCAAGTCAGAATAGGTCAGAGCTGCTTTATTAGCAAAGTCCAGGCAATTTGTTCACAGTGGGCTGTTGAGTGGTCTGGATTCTCCTCTTTTAGGCCGGTGTGTAAAAGACCCTTGACCATTCAAAACAGCTCCACTGGCTGGCTATTTGCAGCCGCAACAGTAGCAGAGGAGAAATTGTTTTTGCTGATTGCATTGCAACAGAGGTGCTCAGATAGGCTCTAGCTTGTGTTCAGTTGGACTTGATCTTCTGTCAACATAGCTGCTGTCTCATTTGTTTCATTGTGTCTGCTCCCTAGAAAACCAGGGGTCTGATTTGGATCCTCTTCATGAAAAAGGATTATTGGGAGTGATAATCTCTACCACCTGGGCCCTTTCTCCATTCCAGAGATCAGCCAGGACTTCAGTATTATCTATTGAATCAGCAGCAAATCGTGAAAAACCATGAAGAAGCCATCTAGATTCACAAGCTTCTTAGGGCAGAAAATTGTGAGACAGGGAAGGTGGTCAAGGAAGTGGAATCCCAACAGACTACTGTGACGCCATCTTCCTGCCCCACCCCCCAATCTTGTCTGTTGTTGTGCAGAAAACCTTGTTGGATAATGATGAGACAGATTACCCTCCACTCTCGACAAATCCAGCCAGGTGTCTGATAGACGCCTGCTCTGCATGCTCATCCAAGATCAAGTTGGGAATAACAATTGATTTCCCATATGTTAGAAGAACTTTTTATTGATAATAAGGCTTTATTCATGGTCTCCTATATATCTTATGTTAATAGCAGTTTCATACAACCATGTAGTCACATAAGTATTTTATAATGAAATGTAACTAGGTTAAAACAGTTTTGATGCCTTGAAATAATGAATATTATTTAGTTCTTTGTAGAAATAGCTGGATGGAAAAATTGCTGAATATTCTCAATAAATGTATCATAATTTTTGACAGTATGGGCTATTTGTTCTTTACTTCCCAAATTGTTCCTGAAATCCCGATTTAATTATGAACAGTTTGGGATTACATACGTTGTGGCTTTGTTTATGTCAGTATGTTAGATTAATAACCTGTATTTAGTGTTTATTAATAAAATGGTATTTGAGAAAAGAGATTAAAACTAAATTGTATTTCTTGTTGTTGTCATTAATTTTATACCTAGCGTTTTCCCAAAACTGGGACTCAAGGCATCTTACAAATTAATATGAATACAATGTAAAGATTTTTGTTAAAAGATGTTGTAAGCCAGACTTCCTGGATCTTAGAACAAATTTCAGTGTCCAATTATATCAAGGTACACATAATTAATAGGCAAACAAGTCATAAGAGATTACAATCGGTAATTGTAATTAATGATGCTGCTTTGTCATTTTACATATTTTTTTCGTGCATTTGGGATTACATTTTGAAGTGTTTTTCTCTTAAGAGTTTAATTTGGTGTTTTATCAGACTTATGTGATCATTATGTATGTTAATTTCCTTATCTGACAACTGGATAGTATACTAATTAGCATGCTTTAAAACTGTAAAGCAGAGAGGTTATTGAAATTACATAAAGCATTCTCCTTTTCATGTAGTTACATGAGAGTAGCTGTATGAGATTTAATCTTACAAGCGAAAGTAAGATAAGATCATTGCATTTCAATTTCTTTTATAAAACATAATTAAATATCTTCCAGAAGAATCCTGGCTTGTATTTACTTGAGGAACAAAGGTAAAACCCCAGCGATGTGGTTGTGGAATCCTACCAATTTCCCTGCCCTTCATTGTGGACAGGAAAAGAAAGGCAGAGATAACTTTTACATTTTTCTTCCCATTGACTACAATGTGAGGTAAACAACTAGATCGAGCTGATTGATCTAGCTGGTTTGTCTATTTTTTCAACAAAAATAATTTCTTTCTTTTCTTGGGATTCCCCAGCACGTATGTACTACTTTGCTAATGTTCTTTTCAGTTTTTGAAGATTATTCACAGTTGAGGAATTACTCTGTGCAAAATTTGCAAATAGTATTTTGCTCAGAAAACAAGGTTTCTGCACAGAAAATTTACTGAGATGAAAATGCTTTTTTCTGTGCAAAAAGGTTCAAGTGCAAAGAAAGCTACATGTGAATATTGTGTAGTATATATCTCAGACTGCAAAGATTCTCCCCAGTCCTGGATTCTCCAGGCCACTCAAAAAACACACTTTTTGAACACTTTCAAGTATTCTTTCTATCCCTGCTCTCCACTGAGAAAATAGTGATGGAGCAAGATTTCATCTGAGATTGTGAAGATTAACATAAAATCACTCCTAAATACATTTTCATGCATGAAACACATGTTTTTCTGTATGAGAAACCTGATTTTTTTTGTGGGCAAAGTGCCAGCTTCCTGTGCAGAAAATTTCTGCACAAAGATGCCATGTGGGTATTTTGCACAAAACGGGTTTTTTTTCCTGCGCAGAAACAAATTTCCTGTGTGGAAAAAGAATCCAGCAAATAAAGCAAAATTGCATTCTGTACAAAAATCAAATTTTCTGCATAGAAAATAGTAGTTATTTCACAAAATACTAATTTCTGCTGCAGTGGTGTGAAACCTATAGAAATTATGTAAACAAGAACAAAATAAATGACAATTTACTTCCCTAATAAAGTCCAAAATTGTTTTCAACAGATGCTTGTCCCCCTCATGAGAAGTGCCAGCCTACAAATCAGGGAGTGACTGGGTTTCTCCGGGAACAAGTTTTATATGAGATGTGTGGATCCCAGTTTATAAATGGCTTTTATGATAAGAAGCTGTATGTTTCACTGGGCTTAGAAGCTAACTTGTAGGGTGATGGCCTGGCTAACCTCAATAGATCCTTTGGGTAATACGGGTCACTCCCTTATTTAAAACAGTAAATCTAACAGATGGTTTATCTATATATACCAATTGTAATAACTGGGAATTGTATGAAGCTTAGTCTACTTCAAAGAGATCATGGAGTTTTGAGCTGTCCATAAAGGAACAGCCTTTACATCCTATCCTTATCAAATATCTTAGAGGTTCCAACACCAAGCAAGGTAGATATTTCATGATAGTGTTCATTTTTAATGATCCTACATTGGCACAGGACAACACATGCCACCTTTCTATAAAAACAAATAGAGTGTAGGACTAAAGACAAAACCATAAATAATTAAAACAAACATGAATATTAATCTGAAAATAAAAGAGTAAAACAAAAAGTAAACCACCCAAACTGTTTAAAAGAAATGTGAGAGACGACTGGTTGTAATTGTGGAATGTATTCCACAACTGAGGAGCCCCAGGAGACAGCTTGCTGTAACATACTGGCCAAGTAGGCCTGTGTGGGTAACAGCATCCTGAAGAGAGTTTCTTCTGTAGACTGGCATGACCATACATGTTCACAGTGATTCCTTAGATAGCTCCAATCCATTTGTTTATTTGCTTATGTAGAGCTTTTTCCACCCCACTCCTCAGCCAAATTAGGTCTCAGTTCAGCTTACATGCAATACAGTTTTTTTTAAAAAGGAGATAGTCACTGCCTGCATACCACACAAAAAAATCATAGAATCATAGAATCATAGAAATGTAGAGTTGGAAGAGACCACACGGGCCATCCAGTCCAACTCCCTGTCATGCAGGAACACCCTCAAAGCACTCCCGACAGATGGCCATCAAGCCTCTGCTTAAAAACCTCCAAGGTAGGAGACTCCACTACTCTCCGAGGCAGCAGATTCCACTGCCGGACAGCCCTGACTGTCAGGAAGTTCTTCCTGAGGTTCAGGTGGAATCTCCTTTCCTGCAGCTTGAATCCATTGCTCCTTGTCCTGGTTTCTGGAGCAGCAGAAAACAAGCCCCCTCCTTCCTCTACGTGGCATCCCTTCAAATATTTAAACATGGCTATCATGTCCCCTCTTAACCTCCTTTTCTGCAGACTAAACATACCCAGCTCTCTCAGTCTATCCTCATAGGGCATATTTTCCAGGCCTCTCACCATTTTGGTCACCCTCCTCTGGACTTGCTCCAGCTTGTCAATATCCTTCTTGAATTGGGGTGCCCAGAACTGGACACAGTATTCAAGATGGGGTCTAACCAAAGCAGAGTAGAGTGGTACCAGTACCTCCCTCGATCTAGACACCATACTCCTGTTGATGCAGCCGAGAATTGCATTGGCTTTCTTGGCTGCCGCATCACACTGCTGACTCATGTTCAGCTTGTGGTCTATGAAGACTCCTAGATCCCTTTCACACGTACTGCTATCCAGCCACGTGTCCCCCATCCTATATTTCTGTATTCCATTATTTCTGCCTAAGTGTAGGACCTTACATTTCTCTCTGTTGAATTTCATTTTGTTCGCCCTGGCCCAGCTCTCCAATCTATCCAGGTCATTTTGAATTTTGATCCTGTCCTCTGGCGTATTAGCAACCCCTCCCAATTTGGTGTCATCTGCAAATTTGATGAGCATGCCCTCTATTCCTTCATCTAAGTCATTGATAAAAATATTGAACAGCACTGGGCCCAGGACAGAACCTTGTGGCACCCCACTAGTCACTTCTCTCCAGGATGAAAAGCAGCCATCCGTGATCACCCTTTGGGTTCGGTCGGTCAACCAATTACATATCCAATTAACAGTAGCCCTGTCTAGCCCACATTTTACTAGCTTCGATGCAAGAATGTCATGGGGAACTTTGTCAAAGGCCTTATTGAAATCGAGATATGCTACATCCACAGCATTCCCTTCATCTATCAAGCTAGTAACTCTATCATAAAAAGAGATCAGATTAGTCTGGCATGACTTATTTTTGAGAAATCCATGTTGACTTCTCGTGATTATTGCGTTGTTTTCTAAATGATTAGAAACTGAACGCTTAATGATCTGCTCCAGGATCTTTCCGGGTACCGATGTCAGGCTGACTGGGCGATAATTATTTGGGTCCTCTTTTTTTCCCTTCTTGAAGATGGGGATAACATTTGCTCTCTTCCAATCTGCTGGAACTTCTCCTGTCCTCCAAGATTTCTCAAAAATTATAGCAAGCGGTTCCGAAATGACCTCTGCCAGCTCTTTTAATATCCTAGGATGCAATTCATCTGGCCCTGGAGACTTGAATTCATCCAATGCGGCCAGGTATTCCTGTACCACCTCTCTACTTATTAAGTGCCTCATTTCCTCTGCTTCCTCCCCTGCTCCCCTACCGCCAGGTTGAGTGCTTGTATCCTTCTGGGAAAATACGGAGGCAAAGAAGGTGTTAAGTAGCTCTGCCTTTTCTCTCCCCCCTGTGAGTAATTCGCCATCTTCTCTGCGTAGCGACCCTACTGTCTCCTTCTTTTTCCTTTTGCTGCGGACATATTTAAAAAAACCCTTTTTATTGTTTTTAATGTCTCTGGCCAGCCTAAGTTCGTTCTGTGCTTTAGCCTTTCTGACCTCCTCCCTACATCTCCTGGCTACTTGCTTAAATTCTTCTTTGGTGGTTTCCCCCTTCTTCCATTTCCTATACGTGTTTCTCTTAACTCTTAGCTCAGCTGAGAGTTCTTTAGTCAACCATTCTGGTTTCTTCAGATGCCTTCCATTTTTCCTCCTTATTGGCACAGTTTTAGACTGTGCCGTCAGTATCTAAATAAATAAATAAAAAATGAAAAAATGAAAAACCCTGCATATGTGTGCCTGTACATTGGCACAGTCTCTATTTTTGGACACACACTAGCCTTTAATGTATGCTTTCAGTTCTTGAGCATGCCAAGAGATACATCCATGCTATTTGTTTCAGTGCTAGAGTTTTATACATCTAAAGAAAACATCTTCACGTGCTTTCTGACATAAAGTGCTTTCTGTGGTTTGTGTAACTTGACATCAGAATGCCAATCCCTTCCTAGTTTCAAAACCATCCCTTTATATATTCTTATTTAATCCCAGGGTGACACTAATTATCTGTCAGCATCCATCAAAAAGAGTTCTAATCACTCTGAATGATCTCTGCCGGGAAGGTTACAGGGAGTATGAAAGAATGAGTAAGAAAATCTCTGCTGAATCATATTCAAGGCCTACAGAGCCTGCCGTGTGTTTCCCACTGTATCCAACACGTCTACAAAAAGAGCAAGAACAGCTTTCTGCTGTTTACTTCCCAAGGAGATAGCATTTAAAGACATGCTTTCTCTAGTCCTGTATATACTGTATGGTCACCATGAGTAGTTCCCATTGATAGCCTTTTTGCATGCCTTACTAGACCTGTTTTTTTCATTTCATATGTTCATAATGTTAGTTTTAAACAAAAAATTTGCAGAAATGTGTTGAACTACTATTCTTTTTAGTAGGGTAGGAAGCTATCTCTATTCTTACCATTGTTATTTCTGCCTCTGGTACTGTTGGCACCAAGCCACGTGGGACTTGAACCCAGAGTAAATGGTTGCCTGTGAATCCAAACACTGGGGTGACACTGGTGGGACTTGAACCCACAGTAAATGGTCAACCTTGAATAAAAATAAAAATTAAAAAAAATATGGGACAAACCCAAAACATTAGGTCCACACAGACCACCCCAAGTAGTCCATGCAATTGTGAGTGAACTCTAAGCCAGCCTGGAAAGATTCCCAATTTTGGCCAAAGAGACTTCCCCTCTCCCCTCATCAAGGAAGGACATCCTACATGAGCAGGGTAACAAAGACACTTTATTGAAGAGAGGAGATTTTTTTATAAGTGGGGGAACAATGATCTCATAAAACATACAGCGCCTGTGCAAGAATGTTTGCTTTCCTAGGGCTAGAATTCTGATAAATGGTTGACAATATACTGGCTAACAACGGGCAATGAACCCTGTATCACACATGCATTTGCTCAGCAGTGAGGTGTAAGAAATATTGTTACCATGAGTGTTGGGAAACCAGGCTAAGGACTTAGGAATTTGCCAAGTAATGTCAGCATAATTTTAAGTAGGACACAGGGCTAACAACAGAAACAACCCTCAAAGTTGGCTAGAATTCAAAATGGAGGACTTTAGTTTGTAGGAAATTAGACTAAACCAGTTATAATTTAGTCTTCATTAGCAGAATTATGCAGAGGAAGCGAGTTAAAGTCCTTTCTGCTTAAGAACTTGTGGCTTGAGAATGATTGATCCAATTAAATGCAAACACACAGGTAGCTTGAATAAAGACTTAAAACTTTACTAATGACTTCTTCATCTACATTTCCATTGAAAGCTTGCTACCTTAACTATCTAATGAATTAGAGGATAATCTCCAGTATCGTATGACTCACCATCCCGTCTGGATAGTTGCAGAACATGCAGACTTCATAGGATAGGATCCATGAGAGAGCAAGGAACAAAGAAGACTAAAGATGTCTCCTTCTCTCTTTTTGGAGAGACTTAACTTTCTTCCTATCAGGATACAGTTCTGGGTCACATGATCTGATGACCTGGGCACTAAAGGTATTTATTATCATGCAATAAAAGCAGAGAAAGGAAGTGTGAGAGATCTAGCATGCAAACAGGGGAGGAAGCAGGAAGCCCTATGCTAACTAATCCCATTTGTTCTACCAATGAAATGGGGGGAAAGAGAATGCTGGTAATTTTCCAACATAGTTAAGCAAGGACAAACGAGTTTCTTTAGCTTAGACATTTAAGCAGACAATACCCTCTGTGAATTAAACTGTCCAGGGCACTGAATCTCCTAACAGCCCTGTAGAGTAGACCAGGGACAAAGATGGGAAACACTGTCCATTTTGTCTGTACTGTTTTACTGCTAACAGTACCAAATTTTCTGTTAAAGTAATGCCCAGGAATACATCTACATTGTTGGCTGAGGTCCACCTGTATCCCTTTGTAATCCCTATTTGTTTTCATCATCATAAATAATTTCAAATTCCTAGCTGTAAATTTACAAGCTAAGTGTAGATGAGAAATGTTTGTTCCTCCTTTGTGTTTTCTTACCTTTAACTAGTTACTGTTCCGTAGCAGTACTTGACCATTTTCTCCCAGAGGCCTTTGGTTGCAGACTTTGACAAGGCTTTTGGAAGCACCACATTGAGTGTTTTCCATTATTTTTGCTAACTGGCCTATATATTCTTGGTTCAGAACAATATTAGAAGCGATTTATATATTACTATATATCCCTCTGCTAAAAATAGACTATGTAGTTGTCAGTTAAGGATAGAGTCCAGTATGACCCAGATTTGCCCATTTTTCCAGTCATCGTACATGAAATTCAGTCTTACTACTGTTACATATATCAGTTAGGATGTCAGCATTTTCATTCTTTAAAAACTTTACGGTTAATAGCATCTGATAATCCGTAATCTGGTTCAAATTAGTGAATAAAGCGTTGTTTGCCTAGTTCGTTGTACTCCCTGTCAGTCTGTGTTGTATCTTGCAGACTGAAGAGGAAGTGAAAAATACATTTAGTTTATTTCACTCAAAGAAAGATGCCAACTTCTTTGTCTGCATTCCCTGACTTGCTTCATTTTGGAGATCAGCTGCAATGAGAATGGGTCAAATCTTGATATGGGGGAGTGAGGGATGCCTTCTTTCCCAGGGGTAGTCCATCCAGAATCATGCAAGAGGAACCATAAGTAGCCATAATGCACAGTGAATTGGTGCACCATAGACTGGTGCACTTAATATCTGCTTCTCCTTGTCCTTCATCCCATAGATAATACTTCTGGACACTTCAAACTATCTTTGTTCGTGTACTTCTGTTTGAACTATGAACAAGACTCACTGGCAGAATAGTTCTTACAGAGAAGACACACAGTAAAAATTCAGAAGATTTTTTTAAATAACCTATTGTCTTTCTGTGAATATGTTTATAAAAATCCTTCAGAAACCACAATGGAAGCTGTGTACAAAATGCACCATTGTTCAGTATTAGAAATTCAAAAGTTTTCCACAAAGTGCTCAGCGTAACCAGGAGTGCATGTTTCTATTAAAACCACTTTTCAGTAGGTGTGTCATAATGTATTTCCTTAAAGGATAAACTGCATACAGGAACCTGTATTTTTCTTTTGAATGTGTGTTTTTCAGTTTCCTGCAAAATCCATACCCTGAAAGAATGGTTTATTCTGCATTTCTGTATTATAATAAATAAATATGCTAACATTCATCAGCAAAGAAAAACTGGTTTTTAGAAAAACTGAGGCAAAGAAGATTTCACCAGTGGATCATCTCTGTACATTTTGTGTCTCGATAAGAGTAACTATTTTCTTCAGATTTCTGTACCAGCTTTCCGCTTGGTGTGTATATTATTTTGTATGACTACAAAAATCCATTTGGGAAGGGCATGCTATATTTTATTCTAAAACCTGTAGCTTCAGTCTGGTATGTAATAACTTGGGGTCAATTCCAGTTGTAACGTTCCTCCCCTGGAATAAACATGAAAAGCATCATGAAATTTATATAGGTTTTGCAAGGTTTGGCAACGATGAACTTCCTTCCTGTTCCATTTTGACTGTGAACATGACATTTTAAATTCAGGTTCTTCCATTGATAACACATTGTGAAAGACGGTTTTGTATTGTAGACATCATCCTTCATCTTTACGTCTGCAGAGTGAATCTCTCCTTCGATATATGACAAACACCCCGTCAAGGTTGTTGCCAGGCAGATAAAGTTTTCCTATGAGTGGACGGCAGAAGAAAGAGGCGGTGTTGCCAGACAGCCAGGTGCAAGGCCAGCAGGATTGTTATGGCTATGTCTTGTGTATTAGAGAAGGCCACACGCCAGAGCACTGATTGGGTCACCCCACTTGTTCCAGGGTGACAAGGTAGCATAAAAAGGCTGGTGTTTGCCTTGACCAGCTGCCAGTTAGATGCCCTAGCTGGACCTACCATGCTATTGGCAGTATACTGTTTGTAAGGGGAGATGCTGCCCAATTTTTCTCCGTTATCTTCTGTTATTCCTCTTTGTCTAATTGCTGGGATGCTGGCATGTTTTGCTAAGCCTTATCTTAGAGTGCAGCAGTAAATCAAGTCTCTAAGTCTCATTTAATGAGCCTCTGGAATTCTTTCTGCCTCACTTGGGACCCTCTGCTGCGGCGAAGCCTTGCTTCACAGATTGCACTGTGCTCATGCTCAGAGGAGCCAAATCCTGCCAACCCTGACATTATCCACTTGCCATTTGCTTCTGCATGCTTGAGTGTGACAAGAGTTAGCCTCAGTAATTCTTTTACCTGTGTGCTTCTTCTTCCGTTTGCATCATTGTTGTGGTCATGTGGAATTTGGAAACTTTCAAGAACATCAGTTTTTGATTACTCATGCCTTGCTGTGTCATGTAAACTAATAAACTGTGGTTAATGCAGTGGTTTCCAAACTATGTGCCACAGTGCCCCACAGCAAACTGGCAAGGGTGCTGTGGAATATTTTAATCTACCTTTCCAATTTTTCCACCTGAAACAACTCTGCTGGGTGAAAGAACTAGAAGCAAAGAGGAAGAGGGTGGTGACATGACCTTTAGGAACTTTGCTGGCTGAAAGAAGCAACAGTGAAGATGAGGAAGATGAGGCAGTGAGTTGGCTTTTAGTAACATGTTGCTGCTGCTGCACAGCAGTAACCATAAAGACACAGAGTGCTGCACCCTCCTCCTTCTCCTTCTGGGTGTGAGGTGAAACAGGAACAGGTGGGCCCTGCTGCTAGAAGGGCTGCTGCCACCACCACAGACACTCTTGGCTCAGCACTAGTTCCATGGCTGCTCTCATCTCACCTTGCATCTACAACAGGAGGAGGAGCAGGAGGATGAGGAGTCTAGCCTTATCATCATGATCACCACTGAGCAGCTTGGCTGTTAGCAGCATGTTGTTGCTGCTGCATGTGGTGTTTTCCTCTCAGATTTTCCTCACATCTGCCACCGATGCAGAGTTTTCTCAACCTTTATCCCACCAAATGTGAGGGCTTTTTCTGTAGAAATCCCTTCCTTTCCACCAACTGCAGAGTTCCTCTCAAGAAATTCCACCACTGTGGCCAAATGTCCCTGACCCACAATGTGAAGACTTCTGTAGTGCTTACTGCAATTACCAAGAGTGAGGGTTTTCCCTGATTCCCGCGTTTGCCACAATGTAAGGACTTCTCCCTGTCCTCCTTTGTGTGCCACCACCTGTGGACCCTCTAAATGCCCTCAAGGTTCCTATGAGGATTTATGCAGCTTTTAACCTCAGTGGACACCACTCTTCTACTGCTGCCACTACATGACACCTTTTCTGAATATAACCTTTCATATAGACAGTGTTCTCAGGGGCCAAAAGTCTATAAAAGCAAAAACAATTCTCTATTTACAGAAGGTGAACATATCAAGGCAAAATAATTACTTAGTACATTTAAAACACCACACACCCTAACACTTTTGTCTACTTAACTTATACTTTTAAGAACCACTCATTTATTCCAAAACCAGACTGACTCTTAATCATAAGTCTTTCACACTCTTTCACATAGACCATCCTAAGCTCCAGACTCCAAACTAGGGCTTTCCAAATGATGTGTCGCGACACGTTAGTGTGTTGCCTGAAGTGTGTAGGGGTTTCACCTACAATCTTGGAAATGTATATTATTATTTATAAATCATATATTTTTTAAAACATATGAAAGGTTTTCATGAGATATATTGTGTCTCCATACATTTTGTTATTACAATTTATGTATGTGTCTGTATCTCTTATAAGAGGTTAGTTTAACCTCCAGTTTGCTAGTAAAATTGAATTACTGTGTCACGAAATGATGCATGTCTAAAAAAGTGTGTCACCAGCATGAAAAGTTTGGAAAGCCCTGCTCTAAACAAAACAAAAACACTAACTGTCTAAGGGCTTTGTCACTTGAGGCAGGTAAATCACAATTGCAGCACAATAATAGTGTCTTTGGCTGGGACTTATCACATGATGTCATTTCTCTTCTGTTGTTTTGCCAGTGCGAGACCATTTGAAAAGTGTCACTTTTCTTTACACAAATGCTTTCCACATGGTCCGCTTCCAGGAGAACAACAGAAGAAGAATGAGGTAATGTGATAAGTCCTGGCCAAAGATGCTATTATCCTGCAATCTATTTGCCTCATGTGCAAAAGCCCTAGCTTATCAACTGTCATTCCCCAGCCTGAAGGACACAGATAGCAACAACATGTTTCAAAGGGCCAAGTCATTGCCCTACTCCTCATCTTTGTTGCTGCTGCTTCCTCCATATGACAGAGTTGCTGAGGGCCAATTCACCAGCCTCCTCTGCTCTGCTTCTGCTTCCTCTGCTTGCCCTAGCCAAGCCTTCATTGACCATGCCAAGCTGCAGTGCATCACTGTTTCTTAGATTTTGTATATAAATACCTGTTTCTTAGATTTTGTATATAAATACCTGTTGAGTCTTGGGTCTGTCAATAAGTAATTGTGATTATTTAAGAATAAAATTAAAAAAAATCTTTCAGTTTATGTGTATAATTTTTTCAAGTGGTTAACTAAGTTGTTAGGACATAAATATTTATTTAGGTTTTTGGACCTAACTACTTAATAAATGGAACCATTAGGTGTTTATTTTGGCCTGGGGAGCTATGAAAACATTACTAAGGGCACTATTAACTGAGAAATCTGGGAATCTCTGGGCTATTTCTTTGTAAAAAGGCAACTTCAAATCATGAGTTGTGAAGCAGGCTAATTGAAACAAAACATAATTAGCATCAACCACATTTTAAGGTTTCAATGAAAACAGAAGCCAAAGATTCCAAACATTTTTCTGCAGTTCTGCCAGAGAAGGCAGAGGGAACTACATATTATCTGAGGATTGCCTAGGCTTCCTGTCACCACGCTTGATGTGGATTTGGATATTGGCTATTCAGGTTGTCAATGGACTGCAACTCCCATCATCATTCACAATTAGCTCTACTAGGGCTGATGGAAGTGGCATTCCAACAACTTCTGGTGGCGCACATATTCCCTACTTGTACACTAAGCTGTGGTTTAATGTGATATCCAAATATACTCATTCTGTATTTATATATAGCTTCTGAGTTGTAGGACACTGGAAGACTTTTTTGACATCTAGCAGTAACTTACTTTCCCTTGTTATCAAGTGTTGCCCCTTTTACTCCAGTTTTATTTGTTAGAAATGATAGAGCAATAAAGCAAGGGTGGATAACTGTTTGGGTTAGAGAGCCCCATTGGCCTTCCCAGGGGATCTTGGAAAACCACACTGTCTAAAAAAATTGTGTGTGCGCACATGCGTGTTTACCTTCGGGGAATATGGGAGGGACAATTTCTTTATGTTTTAGACCTTATCTGGGCCATTTTATGAAAACGCCTTGTTTCCAGCAACAGATAATCTGGAAGTTGAGTCCCAGCCCAGATTGGGAATGAGGGGCAAAAATCTGGAGAAATTGCTTGTAAACATGGCAAAGACATGGTGAAATGCCCCAAAGGGCATTAAGGAGTGGAAACATTAAAAAAACAAAAACAAACCAAGGGATCTGAGGTGCAAAAAATGGCCTTAGGAGTCTCATGGACTTGGTGGGTCACATTTTCCTTACTCCTGGTATAGAAAGAGATATCCCTAGAACTAAAAAAATAAATAAATCTGAATTTTTATATCCTCTTTCTAGTCTTTTTTATTAAAAAATAAAACAAAAACAGTACTTTCTGAAAAGTTTTATGCATTTACTTAAGACTGGCACTGTCTGGAAGGGTCAAACAGAATTGGTCTTTCTAGTATGCTAATAGGGTGTTATATTTTGTATTGATATAGTTCTTGGGTATTCAAAGCATTTCACTTAGTTATCTATGTAATCACTAAAAGCCCACCAGTTAGTCATTGTCTCCATATTACAGATGAGTGAATAACAGTGATAGTGGCTGGTTATACACCACAGTGAGTTCATGCTTGAATTCTTATTTGAACCTGGGAATTAATGTTCTTAGCTGTGCTGGGTGAACCAGCTTACAGCGCAGTGCATGTCATAATGAAGTTTGATAAAATTGCTTAACTAATACTAATTCCTTATGGTAGTTAAATTGCTAGTTAAGTCATTGTGAAATGTGAATTTTCAGAGTTGCAGTCTATAGAAATTTACAAGGTATTAAATTCTACTGAACTCCATGTAGTTAGGTAGTTCTTAATAGATATCCATAAAATTGCACTATAAATGAACTATTCACATTGTGAATGAGGGAGTTGCTACCTTAGTAGAATTGACTTCTGGTTGAATTAACTTAAAGCCTAGGAGAAAAAGATATAAACAAGGGCTGGCAATTTAATCACTTTTTTGAGTACAATGTTCATTGACCACTGCCTTGCTTAAAAGAAACAAGTATGAAAACATTGTGATAATGTATCTTGGAGTAAGCCCTCTCTGGTGTACATTTTTGTGTGTGATTACTAGGCAGGTAATCAGCAGTACTGTGATGGAATCAGAAACCAGTAGCTTCTGACAGTTGCCTGTTTCCCACTCATTGTCATGTCAGGTTTTATCACTTGATAGACCTGGAAAGGAAATGCAAGGGAAGTGAATGCCACTGCTAGTTCATAATGTTCCAGCGTGGTTGGAAAATTTGAGAAACAGCCCTGGTGAGAAGAGCAAGACCTTATTGACAGGGTACAGTTGCCCTCGGGTCTGTTTCACATCAACACTCAGAACCAGTCAGGACCCTCTAAATGTGCTCCCTCTTTTTGTGACTTGCAGTACTTTCATCTCATTTTAACATGTTATACAATTGAGGTATAACAGTAAATATCAATTTTTTAATATTCTTTTTTGATATAATTTTGATGTTTTTGCTGTTGAGTGAAACTTGTATACATGGTACTCTAGTACAGATAACTAGCTGTGTTAGTTACTCTGTAATCATATATCATTGGAGCAACTACGCCTATGGATAAGTACCACAATAAACCCTGAGAATTTTTTTTTGCTCAGGGAAAGCTAGTTTAATATTTTCAGATCTAACCAATGTTATTTAACAGAATGAATATGATTTTCTGACACAAATTAAACATTATACATAAGTTTGACACATGATTTTTTTTTTACAAATAATTGTTAATTATTGTGTGCCTTCAAGTCATTTCCAACTTACAGCAACCCTAAGGCGAACCTACCATGGGGTTTTCTTGACAGAATTTGTTCAGAAGGGGTTGCCTTTCCCTTCTTGTGAGGTTGAGAGAGAGTGACTCACCCATGGTCACCCAGTGAGTTTCTATGGTTGAGCAGGGATCCAGATTCTGGTCTCCTAGTGTCTTAGTCCAACATTCAAACCACTACACCATGCTGGTAGTCTTTCAAATAATACAACTGTGGTTTTGTATATTTTTCTTTGATATTAATGGGGGGGGGGGGAAGAAAAACCCAGAATGCATCTGGTGGCTTTGTAAAAATTTTCAGCCATGGGCTGAGGGTTGCCGTGTGGCCTAATATTTATCTGTGTTTTTATGGTATTTTCCTCTCTTTAACTATAGCAGTGTTTGGCAAACTGTCAGTCTCCATAATCAGATTTTGCTAGCTTGTATACTGCAAGCTCTGGGAACATTTGTATAGCCTCTAGTACACAGACTGGTGGCAGGTGGAGGTGGGTGGGAATCCTAGATTGACTGAATAAAAGTCTCCTAACAGATTGGATATGTGAATTAGCTCCAAGATGGAAGTGTGAGTTTATGAAACATGTATACTTGTGTGAAATATATTATCTGCCTGTATGATGACCTTGGGAAAATTGTTTATCATAGATAATTGAATGCAAAATAGTAGTAGATTGTGGGAAAAACCACATCTCTTTTTGTAATGGTTCTGTAAAAACAAAATAAAACAGAACACCAGGGTAGAAGAAAGGATAACTATAATATGAAATACTACATGAATTAAAGCATAAGTTAAAATGCCCAGTAACTTTCTTTTGGTGGATTCTCTACCAAAGATGTATATGCAAACGTTTGTGTTAAATGTAAGTTCCATATATGCTTTTAATTACCAGTACAGAGCTGGTACAATATTCTTAAAACTATAGGGAACCTAAAATGTTTAAAAAGAGATGCCTTAGTTCTAACTGTTTCATAACATGTTGCTATCTTTATTCTTCATAGGATGGCTCATACTTGGCAGAATTCCTACTGGAAAAGGGCTATGAGGTGAGTGACTAGTCTTGGTGACTGACCGCAGACTCATGGAATAATTTGGAAACAGTTTCCCTCTGCTGTCCCTTTCAGCATATGTTTTCCACTCAGTTTTTAGATAACAAATCAAAACTTTAAAAGAGAGTATGCAGCATAGCTTGTAATCGTGCCAACTTATTGTACTATTTATCACAGAGGGCCTAATGGTGGAATCCCTTCAGTCCTCAGAGTACAGCTGTTTTTGCACACTTCCTGCTAGGTTCAGATAAACAGCAGCCAGCATAAGGCAAAGTGAGCATATTATGGTGGTATGTACAATATTTTTTAAATGGGAGGAAGAAAACCTGTCATTCTGAGATAGCTACTGAAATAGCTTCCTCATTTTTGGAGTGGGGGGAAGAGGCTTTATTTTCGTATTCTTTCAGATGCTCCAATGGTAAATAAACTATGAAAGCAATTCTGTGCTGTTATATAGGAGTTGTTTGGAGTTGAGCTGCAAAGAATGTAAACTGCACTTGAGCAGTTTTATAATACTAAAGCTTTTATGGTGCAACATTCCTTTGTTGCACAGTGCAGAACTCTTGTTTTACAGTTCTTTAAAATACATTCCACATTCTCTTCCTGTACATTTCTTCTGTGTGAAGAGACACTTGTACTTTACATGAATATCTGCCATAATAAAAATGAAGAAAAGTCTCTGATTTTGATGTTACCTAAATCTGTATTACTCAATCTGGTGCCTTCTGAATAGTTTAAACTGCAAGTCCCATAATCCCCAGCAAGCATGGACAAATAGTTGAGGATTATAGAAGATGTAGGACAAATATCTTGAGGACATCTGGCTAGAAAAGGCTGATCTATATATTCCAGTTTGAGCAAGGGTCATGAATCAGATGTATTTGAGGGTCAAATGAGACATGATAATAGCAAATCCATGTGTTTAACATTTGAACTTTCAATTTTGAACTGCCATGAACACAGATGAGAAAAGTTGGGAGGGAGAAACTTGAACAGCAAAGACCTTGTTCTTCCAACAAAGGTCACTTTCAAGTGTGTGAGTTTATCTAAGAAGACAAACAAAAGGCTTTGTGATCTGTGCTCATACATGACAATATTCTGTAGTTTCTGTACTTCCTTCATGGGCATTTTTGGCCAAACTCTTTTCTTTCTATAAAACAGAGACAATACTGCATCATGCAGTGGGCACATTATTCCTTCTGGTTTGGGTCTGATGCCATAAAACAGTTGCTCATTGAATATAGGGGTCATGAACTGCAATTTTTTCACAGGGACAATATGGTTTTTAACGATATTCTCAACTGTAGAATAAAGCATAAAAGAACTAAAAATTCTTTGTTGTGTCTTTTAAATTACAGGTGCATGGAATTGTTCGTAGATCTAGCTCTTTTAATACAGGACGGATTGAACATCTTTACAAAAACCCACAGGCTCACATAGAAGGAAGTAAGACTCTGTTTAGGGATGGAGTGGAATGCAAGAAGGATAAGTGGTGCATTTTTGTTTGTTTCAGTTGTGTTGTATGTTGGAAGTTTTGTACAAGGGAAGTTGGCCATGTGACTAGTGAAATGAAGGTCTTCCCTCGTCAGGCTTGGAAACTGTACTTTGATGACACAGTTTTTTCCAAGCTTTTCCTCAGCATTACACCTAAAACAACTTAATTCAGCGGAGACAGATGGACTGATAGGCAGAAGGATAGTCAACACATGAGCAGAATACCTGATTTGTGTCTCTTCTCAAATACGAACACACAGCAAATACAGCAGCAAATAGCCCTTGGTCAAACTGGTTGATGGGGGAGTATGTGGGTTAGTCAGTTACTGGGCATTTTTTCATATTTAAGTGGTAAACCCTTAAAAAGATTGGATAAGAAGAGCATCTTTAGTAAAAATGCTGTGACAGATTATATGACCGACAGTTACATTCTGTTTGAATATGTGAGATGTCACCTGGATATGGCCTTCTAACTTGCTGACCAAGGAAATGGCATCTCAAGAAGTCCTTTTGTCAACCACAAAGATCACTGTGCTGCATATTACTACAAAATAGAGATCTGTGTTGCTTCACAGTTGTTAAATCCTTGGCAGTCTTTAACTCAAACTGTTAATGAAACAGGTACAAGAATTGGAGCCTTGTTGGCACAGTGGTTAAATGTCAGTACTGCAGTCACAATGTTGTGAGTTTGATCCTGCAGGGCTCCAGGTTGAATCAACCTTCCATCCTTCCGTAGGTCAGTAAAATGAGTACCCAGCTTTTTGGGGCAATTAGCTAACACACATTGTAAACCACTTATGGAGTGCTAAGCGATGTAGAAATGTAACTGTTAACTGCTATTGCTAAGAATTATGAATGAATAATCATTAGAAAGTGATTGGTGGAATCTCACAATTATGGCCAGATTAAGTTCACCTAGATCCCATTTAACCAATTGAATGCTAAGTCAACAAGTAGGTAAGTCCCAATGATTCAGTGGGTTTACTCTAGTTAGGACTAACAACAGGATTCAGGCCTGTAAGATTTTAGGTTTGCTGGGTGTTGGTTTTGGTATGTTAACTGTCACATCTGCATGATTCTCATCATGATTATGTTTTTTTTTCATTTGAAGACATGAAGCTTCATTATGGTGATCTAACAGATAGTACTTGCCTCGTGAAGATAATTAATGAAGTGAAGCCCACTGAAATTTACAACCTTGGAGCTCAAAGCCATGTCAAAGTAAGTAGTATAGTAGTAGCAATTACCAAATGTTTGTCTCTGACTGAGGAGGGAGGGGAAGGAGTCAGCAGCCTGTGTGTTCTGTTAATACTTTTTTTTTTTTTAGGACTAGAAGTTAAACAATATAGGTGTAGATGGAATTCTTCTTTGTGTAAAAGTGCTTTCCCATTCCCGCTACACACTCCCCAAAGCCTTTGCACCATTCCAAAAGCTATTCCTGAGAGTTGGAAGACTTTCCCCCAAAAATTGTGGGACGTTGCAACAGTGGGAGGGAGAAATTAGCATGTATGTATCTCTGTGTGTATTTGCCTTTTAGACCTGCCAATTGACATATATTCCACTTGCTTTAGCCAGTTTGAATATAATTCTTTATTTTCAAATATCACCTCGGATACTCTAAGCACTACTGTAAGCAACAGACAATTCTGGTCTTAAATGTTTATTCTTTTGTAATTGCTCTCCGTGCCCCACCAACATGCTGCACTGAACAGCATTCTAGAGGATCTGTCCACTTTCATGAGCAGTTAGTTTATTGGATTTCTCCAGAGGTATACAGCAGGAAGGAGCAGGTGGGAAAACCCATATTTTGGGAAACTGTAAGACAAAGCTTGTTTAATTCTGTTGATTATGCTATACAAAATTGTTTAACATACTTCTTTGTAATATCCATGCTTAAATTCTGTTGCTTGCACCGAGCCCAGGTTTTCCTCTATATATTATTTCCATTCATTTTATACTTAATAGTACTAGGCTAGCACACAGCCTTTTCATGGTTTCTGATAGGGTGTTGTGGTTTTCATTCCATAATGTGGAAAAATAGACTATTAAAATGACCCAGCTTTTGTTTTTTTAAGTCCTTGCTTCAAACTAGGCACAGTGACTGAACCTGGGGCAAGAAAGTATATTTCAGCTTAGAGCTGCCTATCTGCTTCAGGAAATGATGCTTTCTTAAGGAGTGAGGTATAGATTGTCCTGAACTAGCATGATACTAACATAACAGGTATGCCAACATAGTGTATATACTATGTGCATATCTTTGGGAATTTGTTTTCAGTTGATGTCAGTCACCCACTTTGAGAAGTTTTTGTAAAATGAATCTTAAAGGTAATTTCCTGTACTAGCAAGAGATACTGTAACTGCAAGAATGCAAAATAATTTTTCAGAATATTTAAAATGGATTTTATGACTGAGATTGTATAGCATTGTGTAAAGGATGGTTTAATAGAGGGAAGATCTAACTTGGTAAGATCTAACTTGGTTGAGAATGAAGTCCCTAGTTTTAATACTGTACTATACACAAAATACTTTCCTAAAACTTTAATGGTGTCTGTTTTAATATGGCAAGTGTGTCTTTGTAGGATCTTCCCATTTTCTAAATCCTAAAGAAACCATTTCCCCTATGATTCTGAGTTATCAATGAGTTATACAACTGTTATCAGTGGGACATGGAGAAACAGAATCCTTGGACAAGGCCAAATTTTGCCTCAACATGAAGTCGGTTAATGTATCATGTGAGATGCAGAAAGCACTCATGTAGAGTAAATCTGTTAGAGAAAAAATAATAAATAGTTGGAAAACCCATAGTTGGAAAACCTAGCATGCAATCTATTGAGTTGAATTATCACACTTTTATACACATAGGATCCTTGCACTAAAGATACAGTTAGCAATCTTTATTCATTTCTTGGTTTTAAAAAATAGCCCTTTTAATCTGTTTTTGCATAAAAGAAAAAGAGAAAAAGTGTACTGGGGGAGAATCTAGAAGGACTTTTGGGACTAACTGATTTATTGTTAACATAAGTTCATAGATTTCAATCTATTTCTTCAGACGCACTAGTGGATTGCAGTATTAAGCCGGGGGTATTTATGAACAATTACATAGTTGTGAGGGAGGGATCAGAATGAAATAGGATAGATTCAACATGATGTGTGAAATTCTTGAGTCTATTAGGGTTGAGGTATGCATGCAATCAGTTATGGTTCCCTGGTAATCAGTCCTCTTGTGGTAGGAAAGTTTCCTAGGGAAAATTCTATTGTTACATTTATACCTATGATGAAAACACATATATTAATGTAGATAGTGTGCCAAGGAACCATTGTCTTTTTTCATACCTTTTGCTGATGGATATTTTTTGATATATCCCTAACTCAGCCCTTTCTCTTTCCAGTCTTCCAAAGCAGCAGCCTAATAATCATTTACTGTACATCAAGGAAGATTAAAGTGTTCTGCCATTTGTATCTCTTTATGCTCTTTAATAGTCAGTCCTGTTTGCCCAATGTAGAGTGCAGAGGGGCATTGCTGACAAGAGGTTGGATATATGACATTGGAGAATGAACAACTAAATGCATCTCTTATGTTGTGGGTCATGCTACTGTTTTTTTGTTGGGCGATACTCAAGCTAAGTTGGGTCAGCCCTGGTTAGTACTTGGATGGGAGGTGGCCAATGAATACTTAGATCCTATAGGTTATATTTCAGAGGGAGGCACTGCAAAACCTCCTCTGAATATTCCATGTCTAAGAAAACCTTATGGAATTCATGGGGTCACTGTAAGCCAACAGACAACTTGAAGGCTTATACGCATACACTTATGCCACAGAGACCACAGCAGAGTTCAGAGTTCCTTGTTAACAGAAAAAATTCACTTTTAAAACTGATTTTGTGTGGTATTAATTACCTACAGTTCTTTTACACTTTGTAAATGTGTATGTGGGTGTTTGTGAGAGGGAGAAAGAGAGAATGAGAGAAGGAACAGTATATAAAACTTCAGTGATTCCTATCCAAAAAGATTGTTTTCATAGATCTAACAGGAGCTGTAACTTTGATTCGTATCAATCCTCCCCAATGGAGGTTAATCATATTTCAAATTTCTCTTAAAAATGAGTGTAAATTTGGGAACAACGCCATTTAAAAAAATTATCAATAAGAATAAAAGAGAATTATTATAAAATAGTTTGGAAATGGTACTTGACTCCAGTGAAATTAAATCAAATAGATGAGAAATATTCAAGATTGAGTTGGAGAGGATGTCAAGAAATTGGTACATATATGCATATGTGGTGGAATTGCAACAAGATAAAGGAATTTTGGCAAAAGGTTTTTAAAGAGATAAAAGAGATTATAGGATTAGAAATACCAGTATGTCCAAATATAGCGTTGTTGTCCATATATAATAAGGTAGAGTATACTCAGGCAAAGAAAGAATTAATAACAAATTTGTTAACTGCAGCGAGATTAATAATAGCCAAAAAATGGAAGACAAATGAAAAATTTCAAATAGAAGAATGGTATAAAGAAGTGTGGAAAATTGCAATCAATGATAAACTAACATGTAGAATTAGGTTTATGAAAGGTTTGGCAAAAACAAATGATTTTGAAGAAATTTGGAAAATATTTTTAGAAAAAGTTTTGAAAAGAGATGGTAATGCTACCCTGTTAAAAGAAGAATGGCAATTTTGGAAAGTGGATTAAATAAAAAGTTGGCTCTGGGGGGTGGGGTTTTTTTATTATTACTTTTATCTTTTATTTTGTATTTTTATATTGTTTATTATCTGTGTGTGTTAAACTTGTGATTTATAGATGTAATTTGATATGTGATGTTCAATGTTTAAAAGGGGGGAAAAAAAGTTAAAAGGTAATTGGTTTTAGAGAGAGGTTATTTTTAGAGATATTAAGTAATAAGTTTATAATTAATAATAGTAAGAGATTAAATGGGAGTGAAAAATATTGAATTAAGAGTGAAAGTATAATAATAAAAATGAATATAATGAAAATAAGAATTGAAGATACGTAACAAAAATGTATAAGTTGTATGAACGGAACAAGCTGAACAAGTTTATGATTTTAGGGGAAGGGAAAAACAATAATATCAGTTTGCATTGTTTAAAAGAAGGAAAAAAAATTTTTTGTTTTGTTTGGTTTGTTTGTTTGTTTTCTAACTCACCATTATGTATAACACATGGTGTTTTATTTTTCGTTTGTTTTTGAAAAAAAATTTAAAAAAAATGAGTGTACTAGATAAACGTGTAGTTGTTCACATTGTATAAATCATGAACAGTTGCTGCAAAAGAAGTCTTTAGCTTTAAAAAAACCTGTAAACCATGTATTATTATAAAAGGCCAATGTGAGTATCTTTTAATTGAATTAATGGTATTTTTTTTAAATAAATGCTTACACATGGATAATGCATTGTGTAACAATAAAAGAAAGATTATTTTTCGTTATAAAGAAAACAGCTTCATTTAAAATGGGTGCTCAAATTTATAATAGTTCATTTCCATGTGAGGGACTGCTAATTATTTTTTCTGCAGTTGCGGGGCCTGATGCCTTATTTGTTCCCTTTGAGTACAACTGTTTCTTTCTGGGAAGCTCACCAGGGACTGGCTGCCAGTGCCTTGAGGATTGGCACCAATCCATTGTCCACCAATTTGAGTAACAATGATCTGTGACATACTCTATCTATTGTGATATAGATAAAAGAAAAGGCATTGTTATAGTGGTGGTAGTTGCTGTTGATTAGTGTCAGTGGTCATATTATTTCACTATATAATCTGCAAACTTTTAACGCTCATTGGGAAGGAATCCTCATTGGACTTGCTTCTGAGTAGACATCAGATTGTTCTCTCAATAAAGTATTGTTATAATTTACATGAATTGACATGAATGTGTCTTGAAATTTGTTGAAGGATTATAAAAACACTATGCTTATTAAAATAGTGTTGAATATAATGATGTCAAAAAGTTTTTCACATTCATTTTGTTGCAATGTTGATAAGACTCAGTAATTTTTTTTCCAAAATATTTTTATTAAAATTTAATTACAAAATAAAAAAAGAAAAACGAGCGGGTTACATCGTCTTTAAATGTATCTCACCCACCCACCCCTTCCACTTATAATCTCCAGTTGAAACTACATTGTTTTTGTTTACACAAAAGAAGAGTGGTTACATTTCTATTAACAGTAAAAAAGCGATTACATTTATATCTTGTTTCCATATCTTTTACATCTTATAAATTTATATCTTTACCCAGTCCACTACTCCTTTCCATTCCCTTTCAAAATTCTGTATTGGTTTATTTTTCAAAGAAAATGCTAATTTTTCTGTTTCTGCCATCTCCAAAACTTTCAATTTCCATTCTTCTAGATTTATATCTTTGTTTTCTTTCCAATGTTGTGCATACAACAACCTCGCTGCTGTTATCAAATATAACAATATCTTCTGATGACTTCTCATCTGTCTGTGTTGTAAGACTCAGTAATTTAACCTTCAGCAAATGGAAAGCTAAAGCACTTGCTTCATTAACTCTCATTTAAGCAAGGCAATCTACTATGTAAAAGTCAAAGTATGTCTGTTTGTGAGTTTATCTGTTTGTCTGTGTCAGGCAGACAAAGACCTCATATGATTGGCTGGCTGTGAAGGTTCTATGGAATCCTGGGGTTGGCAGATCAAGGAGGGGCCTTTAGAATTCTCACCCAGAGAATTCGGACGAGTTGCAAGAAGGAGGGCAGTGTATTTCATCAGGAAACCAAACTCTGTATGTTAACAACTCTGAATACAGATGGGGAATATGGGCAAAAGTTACAGATACTGGACAGGGCCGTTTGGGGAATTAGAGACACAGGATCTCAAATTTGTGTATTTCAACCATCTAATTCCTAAGGTAAGGTAAGGTAATTCCTAAGGTATTTTTGACAAGCATTATCTATGAGAAAATAAGATCCTGGGCAATGCCAGGTAAATACACTAGTTTTTAATAAAAATGCTTGAGTTTATTATTTTCGTTCATTTAGTACTAATATATACACACACACACACACACATACACACACACATACCTTTCAAAAGTTTAAAGTAGTTGACAGAGAAAAAGATACACAATGTATTGATAAATGAAAACAAAAATCAAAGTAAGGTACAATAAAACCTTCAAACATCAGACATGGGTTTAGCTGGATAGTATCTCATATACCCAGGATAGACCCTGCATATGTCAGTGCACTGCAGTTCCCAACAACCTCCATTGGGGAGGATTGGTACAAATCAAACTATATAAGCCATTTGTGATTTAAGTCATCAAGAGAAAAGTCATTGATTTAAATAAATATTTCCCCAATGTACACTGTTTTTAAAATTTCTACAATTAGAATTCATCATCTACCCTCACTATATTTTTTTATAGACTGAATAAGAATTATTCATGTTTGGTTATACTAACATGTTCAAGGTTTGTGAATGTGAGAAATCCATTTTATAAAATGGTAAGTTTATGAGAGCCAGCATGGTATAGTGGTTTGAGTCCTGGACTCCAACACTGGAGACTAGGTCTTGAATCCCCACTCAGCCACAGAAACCCACTGGGTGACCTTGGGCAAGACATATTCTCTCAGCCTCAGAGAAAGACAAAGACAGAGGCTAAGCCCCATCTGAATAAATCTTGCTGAGAAAACCCCAGTTGCTGTAAGTCAGATATGACTTTTTAATGACAAAAATAACATCTGAGACAAAATCCATGTGTTACTTTTCTTCTTCTGTATGTTTTGGAACATCTTTGCTTGATGAAGAATCCGGTAATGTTTAGATAGCTTACGTGATGAATTTTCTGCATTTTGGTTAACCAATAAAGGTATCTCTCTTTTGTGGATTTTGTATTTTGTTGTATTTTGCTATATAGCCAACACAATTTCCTAAGAATATGTTTTCAGTGATATCATTGTTTTCTTTTTGACAAATAGATGGCAGCAGAGTGCTAGACAATAGAATATTCACTCTAATGAAAGAAACATGACAGACAGAGAGTAGACTTTTATGAAGCACAGCTTCATAGAAGTTGTAGTTATCTATTAAATAAGAAAGAATGCTTCTATTGATAAAGCACAAGAATAGAAGACGGAGAAGGTTATGCAATGCTATACATTTGTGAATAGTTCCAGGTGGGAAAACCTATTCTTTTAAGGTATGACATTGACTAATGAAATGTGCTTGAAGTAAGCTGAGATATTATACACATCAGAGTGAATAGACAGAAACAGAAAGAGTTCAGAAGTTTCAAGTGAATTAACTATTTCTTCGGGGGTACCCTGGGACTAAACCTACCTGCCCCTTCAGAGATAAACTGAAAGAAAGGAAATGTCAGTCCTCAGATTGAACCAGCATTATTTAAGGACAGTGTTCTCTAAGGATTAGGATTTTGTTTTTAGACAGATGTTCTCATCCATACCATGCTGCTTTTGCCATTAAAACAAAATGTATACTGTTTTGCAGCAACAAAACTAGGCAAGTCTCCTAAAAAAGTGTACTGAATAAATAAAATAATCTTTAAGGTTTTTTTCAAGATATGCAGATGTTTGTAATCTTGAGAATAAGTTTTACGTGAGCATTCTTTTTGTTTCTTCTTTTTTCCTCCCTACCAGAACATTTCTATAAGAGCAAATGTCTGTGCAACAATTTTAGTTGTAACAAAAGAATTAGAGTTTCAAATTAATCTGCAGTTGTAAATATTTAGAACTGAATTATAATTTTGTTTGCATTTACTTTTACTCAAAAAACTGTTCATCACTGTGTTGTATAAATATGAACAATTTAGACAATGTATCAATCCTCTAGCCTAGGTTAAATGGAATACAAGGGATTTATTTTTCTGGTTCCACAAGGGAACGTGAAAGTAATTGTAATAGCTAAACTATAGTCTCTGGGCATGACCCACCCAAAGTTATAGTACAGAACAAATGAATAAATATTCTGTTTGCTTACGGGAAAATAAATCTCATGCTAATCTGAGCTGTGTAAGCAGTATGTTATTTAAGATATTCATATTTAAATTCATACTATTTGAAACAAGTATGATAATATTATTGGCAAGTAGCATGGTATTGTTTTATAGCACTTGCAGTCTTAGGTGATTAATTGTGTATATCATTTTGATGTTCAGCTGTTTTTGAAAAGCCAATTGTAACTTGACCCACTTTTCCAATCCCTGTTTAGCAATGTGGCTGCCTCTCTTTGTTAAATAACAGTAGGTTAGAGTTTAGCATGGATTCTTCTTCAATAAACACGATAAACAAGGTATCTCAATTTGAGATAGAATATGGCCTTTTCTTTATTAGATTCTTCATTCTTTAGGTGACTATTGTAGCAACTCCATAAATATATTCAGGGTCAGAAATATATAATTAAGGAAAACTTAAAAGTATCAATAATGTTGGTGCAAAAAGCTGTTGACTTTAGCATTCTCTGTCATGCTTACAAAGATGGTGGACAAATTAAATGAGGACAAATTAAATTGTGACTGCAGAGATCTGTTGATGCAGCTCAATCACACTGTCAGCATGTGGAAAGTCAGCACAAACTGTTCTTCAATTGACCTTGGCAATATTCTGGATTTTCCCTACTCTGTAACCAAATCTGTGAGAGCCAGTGTAATGGTTTGTGCATTTAACTATGACTCAAGACCAAGGTTTGAATCCCTGCTTGGCCACACAAACCCACTGGGTGACTTTGGGCAATTCACATTATCTCAGCTTCAGAAGAAGACAAAGACAACCCCCTCTAAAGAAATCTTGCCAAGAAAACCCTTGCCTTAAGTTGTCATAAGTTGGAAATGACTTGAAGGCATGCAACAGCAACAATCAAATCTGAGGTGTGGTTATTGTTTTGGATGAGTGTTGTCCCCATCTTTTATGGGGACATGCTTCCAATGAGAATATTTGAATGAGGGAAGCTATCCAGAACAAGAACTGCTCCTCAGATTTGCTTACAGAATCAAGAAAGCTCAGAACATTCATTCAGAACATTCTTGATGTTGACTAAGGAACAAAAAAACAGCTGTGTTAGTCTCTTGCAGGATAAAATGTGTGGGGAGGGGGAGAATGTAGCAGAACCTTTAAGATTAACTGGTTTTTATTTTTGCATCAGCTTTTGTGACTGTAAATCCACTTCTACTAAGGAACAGTTTGTGCTCATCATCCACATCCTGACAGTGTGATTTTGCTGCACTCTGGACTATAAGTACAATTACTGTAGGTTTGACAACAATATGTAATCAATATGTACAAACAATTTGAACCTTTCAGGTTAGCATTAAGACAGAGGCAAGCAATTTATCTTCTGCCAGGTGGTGTTGGATTCCAACTTCCATAAGCCTAGCCAGTATTGCTAGGGTACATGGGAAGTGAGAGATCATGCATTAAAAGTACAAGAGATATGATCTGTTGCAGCGCTGTTTAAAAAAAAAAACTATTTCCATGAGTAAATGAAGGGCATATTTTCAGCAGAAGTACTAAATTCTGATTGTCTTCAAAAAGTCAAACCTAGGGTAAACTCGATTATTTATCTTAATAGTATTTTAAGTAGTATCTTTCCAGTCAGGTAAAATGTATTTCAAAATATAAACAAATGCAAAAACTTTATCTTTGTTACCTGACTTGTTCCATGTACTTATCGTAAGGTATTTACACATTCAAAAAATAAACTACATGTGATACTCTCCAAAAAGAAGCTGTTAGGAGCTGGGGATTTGAAGGAAACATATATGAGACACGTGTCCTCTGTTAATACTATAACCTAAGTGTTTGATCTCTAAATTAAGAACAAATCATAAACACAAATACAGATCTATGATCTACATATAACAAAAGGTAGTATGTCTAAGAGAATGAGGTATACAAATATTTGTAAAGATTTTCATGAGGCGCCTGTAGCTTTCTAATCTCACACTATAGGAGTGGTTTATTTGTTAAGTGATAAACTTGTTCTGTTATGGATTATAGATACTTCTGATCACCAAAGAGAAAGAATATTAATCATTTCATTATTGAAACAGTTCAGCTATAAAATGCTGTGCTTTTTTTTTTTTGAAGCATAAAACATGGCCATAATGAACTGATATCAGTCTGAATAGATATTAAATTCCAAGATCTATACATCTTAAATCCTTAAACCTTGTAGTATGGATATACTGTATTTATAGTTAAATTCTCACTGTTATACAATCATATAATTAAAAGTTTAATGTTAGAAATTTTGTAACTGTTTCTTGCACCAAATATTTAATACAAAATTATCACCAGTAGTTTTATAACATACAGTTCATATTTTAAGTTTTGAAAATACTTTTGAATTCATTCCTTTGCACAGTATAAAGGTCAGATTGTTTATTCTTTTCACTTTCAGGTCTAAAACAATTAAATATATATATATAGAGAGAGAGAGAGAGAGAGATGGGTGGTAAAAAAAATTAAAGAGTAGAAAAAATATACCTTCAAAAACAAATTTAAAGGAATTTAAATAGAGCCATCTGTTTCATTGTTTAATCTTCAGACTGTTCTTGAAAAATAGGCTGAACATCCCATGGGTACTAGTAGATACAAGTAGTTGCAAAAATAGTAAAAAGTAGAAACAGCAAATAGGCTGATATCAAAAGTGAGTGATCTACAACAACCTTTTCCTTGCTTCTGGACTTGCTGAACCAGATGTCCCACTGATTCTATCACTAGCAAGTTAAAAAGTGTTGTTTTCATGACAAAATAGAAATAAAGCAGCTGCAGATGGACGTACTCTTTGTTTCCTGCCACCATGTTGATCTGATCTAGGAAAGAACAAGGGGAGTAAAATAGCACCACTCCTATCATAAGAGAAATTCTAACAGTTCCTCAACTCTGTGAGCATGTTAATGGACATGTTAGTCACCTAGGACAAAAGTTAACCTTTTGGTCATTGATACTCCACTTTGATCTTCCATTCACACTGGCAAACAAATCATAGACATTAACTATTGTTTCCAGTCCACTCTAAAGGGGATATAGTTAATAGCTTCCAAACAGGCCAGGGTATGAAGGTGGTTTGATATCTTGACTTGCTCAGAAAATATGTACAACACATGTTTTTTAAAAAATTGTTACTGGGTGTCCATGTTTCCTTTCAAATGTCTCATGAGTAGAAGCTTCATCACTACATATAATCCTCAACTTTCAACTTTTCAGATTAAGGGAATACAGAATGAATACAGGTTGCAAATACATTTACATGCATTACTGTCCTAGTAATTTTTTATCAGCTTGCCCATTGCCAGAAAATACCTGAATTGAAAAGAAGAAACATCTCAAAATCTCAATAAATCTCAGGAAATTTATTAAAACCCACAATGGTTTTCTGTGCATGTGTGTGTGAATACATCTGTGTATTGAGGATGTGGTGAAGTTCTGAGGGTATGGCTATCTGGGTAGCGAGTGCAGCCTGAAAGCAGGTTGCTAGGTGACCAAAATAGCACCTCAGGAGAAAAACCCAGCCCAGTATGTGTGGAAGGGACTTATGGCTGAGAGGAAAAGTTTGTATAAGGTTTATAGCTGAGTACCTGTGAGTATTTTTATTCCTTTAGTGAGAGCCTAGTAAGGAGCTAGGGAGTAGAATACCTCAGTCAGCCAGAGAGTGTGGCTGTTTTTGAAGGTGTATTTTTCAGTGGAAGCCTGGTGAGAGGCAGAAGAGTAATTGAACCTTAATTAGCCAGAGAGTTTGGCTGTTTTGGAAGGCGTAGTTCTCAGTGGAAGCCTACTGAGAGGCAGAAGAGTAACTGAACTGATCAAAGAGTGTGACCTAGATTGGGGGTTACACGTTTGGTGGGAGTTTACCCAAAGTGCTGTTGTATGATAACTGTGCCTTTTGTGAAAGTCTGCAGGTATAATTGAACTGTTTCTGAGCAGGGAATTAATTGTTAATATTGTCTAATAAGTGCACTGATAAGCACTGAAGTGCACTAACAAGTATCAACATAGACCTGCATATGAACTCGAATGTGCTACTTTATTCTTACTGTTATCTTAATGAATGTTACAATTTATTTTTGTAAATACTGACTTTACTTGAATTGTCTACAGTGATAAGTAACACAGAAAACACACTACCATAAAATTATTAAGTGATTCTAAATAACCATTGGATCCTTGCCCTTTTACACAAATGTGGTGTTATGTGGATGGATGGAGAGCAGAGCTGTGTGGTAAAGGCAGAGCACCTTGTCAGATTGAGAATCACCACACCAATCTGGAAAAAGTAAGGGCTTGTCACAGGGTGATTGTTTTATTTTTGGTTTCCAGTAATCTAAATGATATGGGAATCATGCACATCTCCAGATGTTGCTGGATTGCAAGAGATTTATTCATATCACAGTTTAACAAGCCAAGTTGTGATTATCTCCAAACAGATATGGTTTTTCATTTTTAAAACTATGTTAAGAGGTCTCATGTGGTCTTTCCCTCTGCCACAAAATTTCCTTCTTCTTTTCTCGTTTTCATTAGGGTAAATTTCATCAACTACAATTAAACAGTAAAACATACTACTTTTAATCAGAGTTTGAAATTCACTTCTGATCCTTAGGTCATGCTATTGTTCAAGTAAGTAGAATTTTCCTTGACCAGATGGAAATGTAACTGTAATTAAATCTTAGAGGAAGCAGAAGATGTCTGTATCAGCCTGAGTGGGAGAAACAGGTGTGCAAACATTTCATTCTCTTAACTCCTATCACAAAAATGAAAGACAAATTAGATCTGCATTCAGATGTGATATTAAGATATTTTCACCATTGTAGTACTTGGAGATTATTTGTGAAAGTTCTTCAGTTATGTATGCTTATTGATGTGGAATTGATAATGCCCTTTTTCTAGGGCTGAACAACAAGGAAGGCACATTTCACAAATATGTTCATCTATGAAAAGAACCCATAGTTTTAGTGGCCGGGTTCTAGGGTGGACTTCTGCTGTATCTTGGCTACTCTCCCCACAATCAGCAGTCCTCTCTCCTGTGGGTAGTTCCCACAGACCTTAAAATTTTGCTAGCGGAGTACTGTGAAACCATTACAACTGCCAGAACCCTGCTATTGGACTTAAGTTCATGTAGGACAACTTGCAGCTATTACCAATGCTTGGGGGTGGGCAGTAGAGAGATCGTACTTCTTTGGCAGTCCCTTCCAAACGCTCACACTGGAATTTCTCTATTCTTAAAAAAGAGTATTTGCTAAGAAGAGGACATATGTGGAATTATATGTTTGTGTTGGGGGGTTATTTGCTGGTTCTGTATACGAAAATTGAGAACAGAAAAGCAGAACTGGGAAATGATAGGGAAATGGTGAGATGGTCAACTCTGAAATATTTTTTTAAATTAATTTTTATTGAAATTTTTAATGAGCTCTGAAATATTTTTAGCCGGATTCCTGAAAAAAAGAAAAGAGTTGGCCTATATTCTACATCAGCCACTTAGCTATAAATATTTAACTTCTCCTGGCCTGGGTCCCACAAAACTACTTCAACAGGCAGCAATTACACTGAGATTTAGGTCTGTTCAGCTGGTAAGTGAGGCTGTGATAGGGTCCTGCTTCTGATTGTCATAGCTCATTGATGATAATGGAACTTCATGTCACCTTAAAGGCTAACACATTTTATTTTGTCATAAGCTTTAACAGACACTAGTAAACAGTGTTCCTTGAAAGCATATTGTCTTCAGAAATGTAGTAGTCCTTAAGATGCAAGAACACCTTTGGACCTTTCTGCACTACACTATTATAGTGCTATTATTCCATTTTCAATATCCTTTGGAGTTCTGGGGTTTGTAGTTTACTGAGACCAATGAGCTCTCTGGCTGAGAATTCTAAATGCCCCTCCCTAAACTGCAAACCCCAGGATTTCATAGGATGTTGAAAGTAGAATAATAGCCCTATAAGAGTGCAGTGTGGAAATGGCCTTAGTCTCCTAATCACTATTTTCATTGTTGTTCTTAAGTTCAAACAAAGATGATTCCAAACTGATATCATTAGAAATAATAAAAAGTAGTTGCAATTTATGTGGAAAATACTAAATATATACATTGTTTGGTTCTGATAAGTAAAATAGTTATTAAAGTAGACATTTTGAGTTCATACTTGTTTTCTTTAGTGCTGTGGATGCAGTTATAAATGAACTTTTTAATTTTCTATAACAAACTTACTTGTGCTTACTTTTTTTTTGTCAGAAACTTGTTTTCTTCTCATAGAGGAGACATGTTCATCCATCTAGATGTTATTGGAATGCAACTTCTAACAGCCATAACCAGTATGGCCAATGGTGAGGAATTTGGAGAGTTGTAATTCAACAACATCTGGATCATTGCACAATTCCCACCCCATTATAGAATCATAGAATTTTGGAGTCAGAAGGTACTTTAAATGTCACCTACTTAAATCTCTCATTAATATTCCTATATGGCTCATATATAGTAACTGATGTAAAGTACTTAACATCATTGTTATATGAGGAAGTGTTTGAGGACAAATATATAATTCAAATAAATGTGTGTGTTATTTTTAAGGTACAGTTTCTAATCAGTTGTAAATCAGCTGTTCTGCCATGCACCAGAGTGCATGATAACACTAAAAATCTTTTCCCAGTCTACATGAGATTTAAATTCATAAGAAATACTGCATATGCTTGCATATAAGTCTAGAAATTTTAGTCAAAAAGTTGACCCAAAAAGCTACATCGAGTTATTCACAAATCAGTTGTAAGTACTGTACCTTAATTCTTATTGAAAAAAGAATCATCCTCTTCTCTTAGTACAGTGGTGCAAGGAAAGAGCTTAGTCTATTCTGGAAGAACCTGACAGAAGAACTGATGTCTCTGCTGCAGCTCCACCTCTGAGTTTTTGAATGTCTGGGTGAGAAAATGGTGGTGGCAGCTCTTTGGAGCTACTCCTCAAAGGAGCACTGAGAGGGTAGAGAGAGTTGGTGTTTCTTTTTGGCTTTCCTGAGATAGACTAGGCTCTCGCCTTTCACCATTCAGAGAAGGGGATGATTCCTGGTTTGATAAGAGTTAATACTATGCCTTAACTTCTATCATAAAAAGAGCAGCCGTCTTCTCTGAGTAGGGTGGTGAAAGGGCTTTTTGAATGCCTGGACAGGAAAATAGTGACAGCGATAGCCAAAAGCAGCTGGCTCCTGAGGCAGTGCTAGCCCTTTCCCTTTTTTGCAGAATGGCCCTCAACTTAGCCATGGATCATATTAAAATCCATAATTTTGGCCTCAAAACGTGCCCTGGATTATACATGAGGTCGACTGTTATACACAAGTATATACAATAACAGTGGATGGGAATCTGCTTTCATTTACATTGGACAGAGCTGGCATATCTGCCAGTAGAAATAAGAATTTACAGCTACTGGACTGTAAAAATTAATCTAGTTTAGTGTTATATACAACGAAAAGAGTATTACTGTCAGATTTAACCAATAGATACACATTAGCTGAGAATATTCATCTACAGATACAGTAGTACTATATATTCCACTCTTCGTAAGCAACCTTGAACTGAAAGCAGATGTTCCATGTTGGACAACTTATCCAATAAGAGAACTTATGCATGTGCAAGACACCAACAGAATTCTGTCCAATATCTGCTATTTCTTGTAGGTTGGTGTAGCTGTTATACGTGTATGTATGTGCCTTCAAGTCTCTTGTTCAGTTATGGGTTCCCCAAGAATTTCATAGGGTTTTCTTAGGCAAGGAATTCTCAGAGGTGGTTTTATCAGTTCCTTCCTCTGAAATAGAGCTTACACCGCATGATATTAACTGGTGGATTCCCATCCAAGCCCTTGCTGAATAATGGGTTGAATCTAAACTAAGTTAGTTGGATTTAGATTGCATGCATTATGTCTACTTCAGCATGGAAAATATGCTAGAAGTTTGTTGTTGAAACTGTTCACTATTTTAAGAAATTGGTATTGTGTTTTAAAATGTAAAATAAAATAGTTATGAATGTTATTTTCCTAATTTCTCACCTGCATATGATAAATTATACTTCATAGAAAGCTCTTAACAACAGGTGAAATAATAGAAACATATTCTTCCGAGTGTTATTTGAATACATTCTGTAAATTGCATATCATCTTTAAAAAGGGTAGGACATTTTCTAGCAACAACATAATCTGTTACACAAGTGCATCTCTATGGGAGCTAGTAACTATATTTGTAACATCTATTTTTGACCATTAAATAGAGATGGCAAGAGTGACTGTTATTTATAGGCAGTTCTTTTCACCTTAGAAAACTCATTCTACTATCCATACTGTTTTTCCTTTTTGCTCAGAGCACATTTGACACTCAAAACAAAAGTCACTTTTGTCTTGCAGTGGAAACATACCAAACTACTTGACATAATGACAGGTGGGATATTATTTAGCGTTACTAAAATTTTGGCTGTATAGGTGCTTTGTTCATGCTAGATTGTGTTTTGACTTGAATGGTTTTGGCTGCCATTTAGGATTCCCCTCCTTTATTGGATTTGGAACTTGCCTTGAATAAGTGTTTTCCTATTATATAATTTTCCAGTTAGAACTTGCCCATTGTACATGTACATACATGATTCTCCTTTTACATTTATCTTTAAAGTGCTAATTAAAAATTAATTCTGTTGAGTTGGGAAGTACTAGGAGTAAAAGAAACGTGCTTGGAGTAAAAGAAATGTTTTATTAAGCAAGTAGTCTCATAATAGCTACACCACACATGTAAAAGAAACAGCAGTAATAGCTTGTTTGAACACAGCATGCATTCGTACATCATTATGCAAATATGATTTTCAGCCATACCAATTTTTTGTATTACAGAATTCTCCTTTGGAGCTTTTTCACTCAAAAAGGGAGAACAAACATGGTGGTGCTACTAGTGTATTCAAATATGTATGTTAGCTTATAACAACAATCATGCTGAGATAGCTTGAAAAATTTCATTTTCATCTTAGATGTTTTGCTGTTATGTTCTTGGAAAGTGGTTTCTGCCAGCTCCCCTCTTGATGTCTAGGTCTGTACATTCTACCTCAAACCACTTGAGTGGATCCTCACATTCCAATGCATTTTTGGAGGACACAGAGGGCGCAGTGAATAGGAGAAGGAGACAACACCATGTTGTGAATATAATCTCTATATAGCGCAGTTAGAATCCAAACCAAGATTTCGAACTAGATCAACAGTTGCAGTTATATGAAATAATATCTGAAATAGCATATCTAAATCTAAAGCTATGACAGTTTTTAAGAAGAAGATTAAAATCCATACTGGCTGTTAAAAGAAGCAGTAATTTGTTGGATGCAGGAAAATTTTGCATTCAGTTTTACTCCAAGAACTGCATATAAAAAACTGTTCTCATAATTGGAAGTTTCTTAATATTGATCAGACATTCCGAAGAGCTGCTCAGTTAGGAAGATTTGTAGTAGCACAGACAGCTGTAATTATGCAGATACATAGATCAAATGTATTAAATGAGAGAATGATGAAATAGATTTGAAATGTAGTGAACATGTTAAAGAGATTGCAGCCAAGATTAGCTGCCTAGAGTTGCATAACTTGAGCAGCTGGCTGGGTGCTTGTACTGGAAAGGAAGTCCCCAGTGAGACTTTCTAATCCTGTGCAGACTCACATAGGAAATAAAGGTAGCAAGGATACCGTAGCAGAACAAAAATTTCTCATAAGGACTGTAAACTAAAAACAGTAGTGGTGGCTGATAGAAAAAGATGCTTAAAGGAAATAGGGCTAGTACTCTCTCTCCTAACTTCCTCCTACAGTTCAAAATATGTTAGCTAAACTGATTATCTTCTTAAGTTATGGTTTTTAAAAAGTAAAATTACTAAATACACTTCATTGAGTGGTAGTTTCAGTCTCCTTTTTAAAACTGTCTTGTTATTCCTCTTCAACCCAATGTTCTTCATGCTCTAAGTGCCTCACACAGTGGATCTTCCTGCTTGTGCAGAAGGTTCTAACGGAATGTTCTAGAGCTGAATAGCTTGGCAGGAACCCCTCCCCCTCCTCCGTGCTGTACATGCTCCCAACCGCCAGGCTACCTTCCGCTCAGTTTCTCTCCATCTGCTAAACCAGTGGTTCTCAACCTGGGGGTCGGGACCCCTTTGGGGGTCGAACAACCATTTCACAGGGGTCGCCACTCCTCAATCCTGCCCCCCCTTTTAAAAGAAGGTGGCCTCACAGCCAATGGGAGCAGTGCTTCTGAGACCCCTGTGCTGGGGTTCAAACTGCAAACCCCAGGATTCCATAGGATGGTGAAAGTGGAATCATAGCACTATAACAGTCTAGTGCAGAAATAGCCAGGATGACTTTCTCCTCTCGCTTTTGTTTTGCGTGGACCCTTAGCGCTTGCCACATGCACGTGTTGTGTTCTTCGCCCTGACTGTCTTGCGTTCCTCGCTTTTTGTATGTCCAGCATCCGCACTCCCTTTAAGGGAGGGAGGGAGGGAGTGAAACAAAACATGTCTGCTTATGCTGCTGCCACCTTTCCTCTCTCCCTGTCCTTTCCTCCCTGCGCCTCGTGTAAAATGTGGGATGTTTTGGCATTGCCTTTGGGAGTGACTGGGTTTTTGAACTGTGGAAACCCAACATTCAGAACTAGAACTACTGCCTTAATTCTGGCATTGATGGACGCTCTCTGTGCTTAAAAAAAGGGGGGAGGGTTACCAGTATTTAGGCATTAGAAGTCTATCCAGAGCAGTGATTTAGGGCAGTGTTTCCAATCTATTTGATGTTGGAAATAACTAACAAACAAACAAACAAACAAATAAATAAATATAAAATAACAAAAATGATTTTATGGTTGGGGGTCACCACAACATGAGGAACTGTATTAAGGGGTCGCGGCATTAGGAAGGTTGAGAACCACTGCGCTAAACAGATTGCTCCTTCGGCATATTCTGGTTGAGTACCTTGCTTCTTTTGCTTCTTTTTGCGGGATTTCCTCTTATATCTTCTTCTTTCTTATCTATTCTTTAAAACTTCTCTCTTTATTGTCTTTTTCTAAAAAAAAAAAAACCCTTTCTTTCTGTTTCCCTCCTGTTCCCCCCCATTCTATGGCCTTTACTTCTCTCTTTAAACTCTGTGTTACTTGCGGACACAAGATTGTCCTTTCTGACACCCACTCAGAGTGCCTTTTTTGTCTGGGAGAGGTCCGTAACATCAAGGCTTGTTCTGTTTGCCAAAACTTCACCTCCCAGACTCTAAATAACAGAGCTTCCAGAATAAAGTCCTGCTGCTGGAAGCAGGCACTCTGCATGAAAAAAACAGGCTTCATTGGATAAGGTGCTTTTCACTGCCTCACCGGGACCACACTACTGAGACACTTGCTCCCTCTACATCTTCTCAGCCTCCTGTACAGGCTGACAAGACTGCTGACAAGACTGCTTGGAAGAGACACACTTCGATGGACCCTCCAACGGTCTGAAGCAATAAAAATAAGGTGAAGCGTCATGGTACCACTGGTACTTCGGTACTGTCTGTGTTCAACCCGGGGGGGGGTGTAGCCAGCAGAGCTGCCCTAGCAACAGAGGGGATTTAATTTGATTGGTTCTCTGACTAATGAACCCAGAGTTAGCCAGAGGGAGGGCTTAGATGGGTGAGTCAGCAGAACAGTAAAATAACAGAAGCAGGGTCTGGAGAAGGAGTTACTTCAGAGAGGGAGAAAGGTCAAAGGCTTTTTAACATAGGAAAGTGTTTGCCTATGAATATCTGGATGTTCTTTCATGTTTGACATACTGAGTTACCCAATACCTTTCCCTTGTTAGCTCTTTTACCAAAGATTTTATTCTATTTTTTTAAAGCAGCCTCCATACAGTTTCTCTTCAATTTGTACTGAGTTACACATGCTACCTCAAGTGACGTATTCATTCGGAATAACCATTAAGACGCTTTGCCCTCTATTCATGAAGGTTGTGGGTTTAGGGAAAGCAGAAGTGTGATTAAGTGTGGAGAGGGAGTCAGGGAGTAGTAATCATATAAAAGGATGCTGCTCCTCCAGGGAGGGAGAATAAAAAGCAGGCCTGGTCTGTCATAGCCCTGGCTGTCCCAGAGCTCCAGATGACACTGTTTACCATGCCGACTCCAGTACTGACCCTGGCAGTGAGGCCTTCCAAGTCAGCGACCAAAGTTGATGGTGTTGAGGTGCCTGTGCTGGAACCTATTCCACCTCCTGCAGCACCACCTCTGGAGGTCAAGACTGAATTCTCTGGGTACCATTTGCCAACTCTGCCACCAGACTGAGGCCAGATGTCACCACCACCTCCTCCTTTATCTCATCAGGACCAACATGACCAACAAAACGAGTGAGACTCTATGTGATCGCAACCAACTTCTCCATTCAAGACTACCTGAACCACCTCAGGACTGATCTCATGACCATACCTGCGACTTCTCTCAAGACCAGTGGGATCATCCCTGCCACCAGCAAGAACTTCTCCTTGCCACACTCTGAGAGAATTCTCCTTTCACTTCAGGTTCTTACATCAACCACTACCCCTCAGAACACTAGTGCAGAAAACCACCCAGGCCTTACTACTCTTATTCACAGATGTACTGTGACTGCTACCATCCTGGCGTTTGGTATTGGTCAAGGTCACTTTCTTATTTCCATTCACATTTGAGGTTACTCTCTGGCAGGTCACAGATTGCATCAACCTTGTTCCTGATCACTTTGATCCTGATCAACTTGATCCCATCCGTTACTCTACAGCTCCACAGTGCCAGCTGCCATTGGTGCCCGCAGCAACAACAAGATCCTCACCTGTTCACCAAGATCTTTGCCTAGAGTCTCCACAAAGCCATCTCCTCACTACCAAGGATGACTGCAGTGGTATCAGTTCCTCCAGCTCCAGCTCCCCAACTGACTGTACTGATACTGATGACAGTCCAACAACTGCAACACAGACAATTACTGCTGCCCCAGCACCTGTAGCTACTGTGCTGGAGACAGACACCATGACAGATACCAGTCTCAAGACTTGTCATCTGAGGCCTGTGACTCAGACACAAAGTCTCCTGAGTCTTGTCCTTCATCACATGATTCCCCACCTTTGGAGAGCCTATCCTAGGCTCTGCTCTTGAGGACACTAAACAGTTCTTTGACATTCTCCTCAGAATGGCTAGAGTCATAGCACTGGACATTTCTGCTCCTCCAGCACTGGTTCAGGACCCAGTGTTCCAGATAGTTGATACCCGGGCTCTGACAGTAGCTTCAATTCCTTTCCTGCCAGCTCTTCAAGAAGCAGTGAAGCAACCATGGTCACAACTCAACTTGCTATTGCCTACTCCTTGCCAGCTTGAACCTCTTATACTGAAGTCAGCATAAAGATATCACCCATCTGTTTAACCATCTGACTCCTAATTCGATCATTGTTGAGGCCTCTCAAACTAAGGGGGAGGCAAGAAGGCTCACATCACCCCACTAGACAAAGAAGGTTGCTATCTGTTGTTCAGATGGCGAGTCTACTTTGCATACTCACTCATCGCTAGGGTTTCCAACATCCAAGCATGTTTGGCTGTGTACCATTGATCGCTGTGGGATAAGATCTTATCTCTCATCCCTCGTCTGCCAGATGAAGACAAAGCATTGGCTCTCCCATGTCATAACAAAGCTCTAGCTGTCTTTGCGCAACAGATCCAGTCTGTCCAACATGTTATTGAGTCGGTGGCTAGAGTCATGGTTGGCTCTGTTGCCCTTCATTGATACACATGGCTCCATTTGGCAGGTCTGTCAGAAGACACAAGGAAAAGAATAGAGGACTTACATTTTGATGGGCAAGGCTTGTTATACCTGACCACAGACAGCGTGATGGATCAGATTTTGAAGTCTCACTTGATGGCAAAGAAGATGAGATTTGGCACCCAACCACAACTCTGTTGATCGTGCTCCTGTTGACAGTCTTGAAGGTGCACTGCTTCATCATATTATCAGTCTCAATCTCTGCACCGTCAGTTGCAGGCCTCCTCTACACCTCTGTCATCATCTTGCTGTTCTTTTGAACAGTGCCAATCTTCAGCAAAAAAGTCCTCTTCCACATCGAGTCTCAATTTTGACTCCTTCCACAGGTCATCACTGATGCCATCTTTCCGTCTGTCCAGCCTGATACCATCTAAGGTGCCAGATTTATTCCGCCATCTTTCCACCTGGTAGAACATCACCTTAGACGCCTGTGTACTTACCATCTGTCTGGGCTGCACCATCAAGTTTTTCAGTACTCCTCTTCTTGTCATTTTCCACTCTACAACCCTGAACCCTGAACCCTTTTCTTCTAGAGGAAATCAACAATCTCCTATCCAAGGGTGCAGTAAAGAAGCTGCCTACCAGGGCCAAGATATCAAGGTTTCTATCCTGCTATTTCACTGTTCCCAAGAGGTATGCGGGCCTTCAGCCCACCTTGGACTCCACAGCATTAACAGCTACATCCATCCTCACAAGTTCAAAATGATGACACTGGCTTCCATCCTCCCATTCCTCAAGAAGGGCAACTGGTTTGCATACATAGACCTTCAAGATGCCTACTTTCACTTCACCATACAACTCCTAGCACAGGCGGTAACTATGCTTCACCATTGGTGACTACCTCTTCCAGTACAGTGTTCTCCCATATGGTCTTTGACAGCACCTAGGGTGTTCACAAAATGTATAGCAGTAGTAATATCTTATCTGAGGACCAAGGGTATAGTCACCTACTCCTACTTAGATGATTGGTTATTGGTGGTGACCTGTAGGGACAGTCTATATCGAGATCCTCACTTCACTCTATCTCTTCTTCATGATCTCGACCTCAATATCAATCCAAAGAAGTCCCAGTTAGAACCCACTTAGACTCTGGATTTTTGTCAGGGCCATGCTTGACTCCACTGTAAGCAGGGCATTTCCCCCACTTCAGCGAATGACCATCCTCAGTGTTTGACATGCTGCACAGACAGTCCTCCTTAGCCTTAAGGATTCAATGCCTGCTAGGCCTAATGGCTGTGACGACTGTGACTTACCTCTCACACCTTTGATTATGGCCCCTCCAACATTGGTTCTTATGCCACTTCCATCTCCTCAAGATGATCAGCACAAGAAGCTCACCATTCCCCCTCACGTGAAAACACCACTTCTCTGGTGGACCTCCAAATACAGTCTCCTTTCAGGGATACCATTGGCACCTCTAAAACCGTCAGTCATGGTTACCACCTCAGCCTCCATCACTGACTGGGGGATGCACCGCGGGAGAGCTCTGATACATGACGTTTGGTCCCACACAGAGAGGTCCTTGCATAACATTGCACTGGAGGTCCTCGTAGTCTTCAGGGCTCTCCATTCTTTCGAAGGCTCCTTCAGGAGAGGCCACATAGATCATATCAGACAATGCAACCACGGTTTCCTACATCAACCACTACAGAGGAACGCATTCAACAACTCTTCTACACCTAACTCTCCACCTTTGGGAGTTGTGCGTCCCATGGCAAATCCATCCGGTTGTGATCTACATAGCTGGCGAGGACAATGTGTTGGCAGACACACTGAGCACAATAAAGAGTCTAATCACAAACGGTCACTGTCACTTCAAGTGTTCCGCTTCATCACATCGCGATGGGAAAGGCTGAAAATAAACCTCTTTGCCTCACATTGCAACACAAAATGCCATTGATACTGTTCCAGAGCAGGGAAAGGGCCAAACTCCCTCGAGGTATATTCTCGTTTCCTTGGACATTGGGGGTCCTATATCTTATTTCCTGTGAGTCATTGCCAAACTATCAAGTCTGATGCAATTCTGATTGGGCCCTACTGGTCAAGGCAGCACTGGTTCAGCTCTCTTTTCTTGATGTGTCAGGGACAGTGGATGCGCCTATCTCATGGTCAGATCTCCTCCCACTTTCCAGTGGCTAAGTACTTCATCCAGACCTCCCCCTTCTCAAATAATCTCTTAGATTTGCCTAGATTAGGCACAATGATACAAACATCAAAGAAGGACTAGAAGTCTTATCTCTGTAAATGGAGACATTTTTCCAACTTTGACAAGATCCAAGCCAGCCATCCCAGCTTCACTCTCCATGGTCCTTCACTTCCTCCTCCATTTGAAGGAGCAAGGCTTGTCTGCCTTTCAGCTGTTGTCACCTTTCAACATCAGTCTCATCAGTCTTTTCTCTCTTCTGGAACCCAACTGTGAAGAGGTTTCTGAAGGGCCTCCATCACCTCTATACACATGTTGGTACGCCACTACTGCCTTGGTCTCTCTGATTGGTCCTCTTGCAGCTCATGAACCACCCCTTTGAACCGTTGGCAATGGCTGACTAAAGACCCCTGATATTGAAGACAGCCTTTCTTATGGCCATAACTTCTGCTCGATGTTCCGGTGAGTTCACTGCACTCCACTGCAATGAGTTCTTCCTCATCTTCCACAGGGGCAAGGTGGTACTCAGACTGAATGTGACCTTTTTTCCCAAAAGTTGTCTCCAGCTTTCACTTAGGCCAGGATATTATTCTTCCTGCCTTCTATCCTGAGCCTACTTCTGATCTCGAATGTTCTCTGAACTCCCTGGATGTGCACCATGCCCTTGCCTTCTGCACCAATCAGACAACATCTTTTCAGGAGTGCCCTCATCTTTTCATGCAAGGGCCAGAAGATCTCTTCTCAGCAATTCTCAAAGTGGATTGTCAAGATGATGCAGATAGCTTGCAAACTTGCATGCAGGCTTGTACCTCTTTCACTTTGAGCATATTCTACCAGAGCTGTCTCATCATCCACAGCGCTGCTTCACAGTGTTGACCTTCCAGAGCTCTGCAGAGCATCCATGTGGTCCCAACCATCCACCTTCATCATTACAGAGTTGACTGTAGAGCTAGAAAGGTTGCCCACTTCGGTCATGCGGTCTTGTTTTCCATTTTCTAGGATGTGGCCCACCATCCTTTGGAAAGCTCTTTAATCACCCTTTGTATGAGGCACAGAGACCATGAAGAAGAAGGACAGGTTGCTAACCTGTAACTGTAGTTCTTTGAGTGGTCATCTGTGCCCTCAGACAAACCCACCCTCCTCCCCTCTTTCAGGTGCTGATTGTTCAGCAGATTTCAAAACTTGAGGGAAAGGTAGCTTGGCAGGCTTGAGCATGCGTGGTATGAAGGAGGGGGAAGGGTTCCCACCAAGCTACTCAGCTCTAGAACATTCCATTAGGACAGCGGTTCTCAATCTGTGGGTCGCGACCCCTTTGAGGGTCGAACAACCCTTTCACAGGGGTCGCCGAAGACCATCGGAAAATACATATTTCCAATGGTCTTAGGCTCCATTCCCTCCTCGGTGGTGGTGCGCAAGCGCGAGCCATGCGCTCGTGTCATCCTGCCCCCTTTGGCAGGAGCGCATACAGCCACAGCGTCGCCACAGCAGGAGTGGTGGTGCGCGAGCCACGCGCTCACATCCTCCTGCCCCCTGTTCAGAAGGGACTGAAATCGCTCCCCTTCTCCGCTACAGGGAGAACCTCCTGTCTGATGGGCCAGCTTGGGGGGGTGGCAACAGCACGGGGGGCAGGCCCCCTCCTTGCCACGGCCCCTGCCCCACTCGCCCCAGAGGGGGGCGCTGCGGAAAGGCCGGGGGGCCGCAAGGCGGCACTTTTCCGGGAGGGGCGAGCTGTGCCCGGCGCAAAAGACAAAGGGGCTAGGATTCCCTCCCCCCCGGCCAGGATCGACACTCTGGAAACTTTTCCCACACTGCCCCCCCAGTGGAAACGAGAGCAAAGCAGAAGCTGAGCCCGGGGGGGTTCTTGGAGTTTTTTCCCGGGGGAGGCGTGCAGCTCCTCTTTCCCTCCCTGCCCGCCCCTCCCCCCATTCCTGGCCAGCGAGGTGGCCTTTCCCAGGGGGGAGGCATTGTAAATAATAAATAAATAATTTTATGTTTGGGGGTCACCAGAACATGAGGAACTGTATTAAAGTGTCGTGGCATTAGGAAGGTTGAGAACCACTGCATTAGGACCTTCTGCATAGGCGTGAAGACCTGTTGTGTGAGGGCACAGATGACCACTCAACTACAGTTACAGGTAAGCAACCTGTCCTGTTCATTCATTGTGTTACAAATTGATTTTATGAAAGAAATGCAATTATAAAAGACAAACATTTTATGCAGAAAATATTCCATCCAAGTTCACTGTTTACAGTCACTCTCTTTTAAAATTTGTTCTGTGGATGTGACCTTTGGAGAGACATGTAAGTACCACCCAAACCCATTCATTCTAGGATTCCTGCATTCTTAGGTGAATATAGTGGCCTCAGTTGTTCCTGCCCCCAGATTGCAGAGCATGTTAGAACCACTTATTTCACTCTGTCAAAGTACACTTTCTGATGTATTTATTTTTGTGTAAATATGTTTACTGTTCTAGTTTTAATCAGCTCTGAAAGCTAGAAATATAACACCCAGTGCCCAGAAGATATGCTGAGATCTCATAACTTGTCCTTACCCAGCAGTATTTCTTGATGCTGAACATTTATAGGAAGCTGTTGAGAAATGTTTCTTGGCCTCTTGCTTTGTCTTCAACCAAGCACCTAGATCACAAAATCTGTTTTCCTCTGAATTGTTATAGAAATGTTGACCCATATTTTTATTTTAGATGTTTGTAAAATGTTTGAATGATGTATTCCTTGAGAATGGAGTATTGTTTTTAAAAAGTGACTGTATGTGTACACACCTGTATATTTGGAGGATTTTTGCAGAGACACAGGTTATTCATGCATTCTTGTTTACAAAGGTGAAAAACCTCTGACATACCATACATTTGCTCCATAGATAATATGTTCAAGCGTAAAAGGGAATGAAGTAACATATTTAATGTGGTGTGATAGGACATCTTTTTCTTTTTTTGGAAACCTACTCTTCTTTTGTTGCTGCTGTAGATGTAATGAGGAGAGTTTGCTATTTATTTTAAGACTTCTATATTGTCTCTGAACTAAATGAAAAACTTTGTTGCCCAGTTTTACCAAAATGTAAAGATAAATGTTAGAATGGATTGAATAGATGTGATTTGGGCAAAGATAATGCTTCAGATATCAGGAACTGTGACCATTTATTTATCACTGAAAGTTTAATTTCTGGGGATGGTGCAGTCCATATCATATGTTTTGAAACGCCAAGTGTGGAAGCAATAGAAGAGAAGCATGAAAGAATTCCTGAATGCAGCAGAATGGGAGTTGAAGTCAAGACTGTAATGTGGTAGAAAGACTAGGTTATTGCATAAGTTGCTGTTATTGTTAAAGAATATCAGAATGTGTGATGCAAATATATATATATATACACACACACACACACACACACACACATATGGAAATATATACACTCTGCTCTATATATTTTATAGTTTTTGAGAACTATAATTTAGATGTATTTATTTGGTTACAGGTTTCACTAAATCAATTTGCTCTGATCTTTTAAAAAAATGAAATGCTTGGATTGAATTCTGTTATTAAAAAAACCCAAGAAACTTTATATCTCTTGTCAGTTCTCAGTACTGGTAGGTTTCATATATAAATAAAATGCCTAGTAGAAAGTCCAATTTCCTTCACAAAGTGGTTTCTCCAAGGAGTATTTTCCCTCAGGAATAGAGGGAAATGTCTTTCATTCTCTGGACTGAATCTGAAGAATGAATGCCAATATTCCTTTCAGTAAAGGAAAGTTGGTCAAGACAGGCTTTTCAGGTCCCTGACATGACCACAGACTGAGAGTCATTATTGCATGGCCAAACCCTATATATAGTTTATATAGAGTCAGTTCCTTCCTTTTCTTCAGGCTAAAAATGTAACTTCAGACTTGCCTGTTTGCAAGCTGTAGCTTGTTACTGAATAGTTCTGTATGCAGAAAAAGGAGGAAGGGGGAGAAAAAGGACCGTGACGGCACCTTTAATACTAATTGGTTTTTATTTTAGCATGAGCTTTCATAGATATAAACCCACTTCTTTAGGTGCAGTACAGAAAGATATTTTTTAAAAATAATTTTATTTATATTGTTACCCATACTAATAGAAGAAAGAAAACATCAAATAATATTAATTAAATACAGATACATAGTCTAAACAACAGCTGAACAAAAAACAAAAAAGATCCAAATTTACAATTGTACACACATATATTTAATTAAAGAATAATGAAAAATTGCTATGAACAGAATATTCAAAGAAAGTAAAGGAATGAAATAAGGATAATTATGGTTCCATATATAATTTAGTAATTATATATATAAATAATTTTTGTATGGGAAAGTTTATCTCCTTTTTTTTGTAAGAACAAATATGCAAATTTCATAAAGATATGGGACAGTTTAATTATTTTACAGTACAGAATGTTATTAAAACCTAATATTTATGTGATTGTGGGAGTGGGACAGCATGTGTGCTCTTGTGGACATATTTACATACACAGAGAGAAGTAGACTAAGAGTGGAATATCTTACTGGAAAATGTTCAGTTTAAGAAGGCTTTTAATCTTGTATTCATTTACTAAGATGGATTTGCATTTGTTTGTTTGTTTTGACAAGTAGTGTTCCAGATTCAGTCTGTATCTGCAGTTGAGTATTTTGGGAAACATACAAGAAATTTGTACAAACATATCTAATTATTATTTTATGGCAATTAAGATAATTCTGCGATGTACATCTTGTAATTGTTGAATAAGCAAAATTAGCATCAGGTTCTACTTGTACTGGGAGTCCCGTGTTTTGTTATAGTCTTAAGAGTCTGTTAGTGTAGCATATAGTTGTGTAGCATATAGTTTATTCACTGATCTTCCTAAGTAAAACCTGGTCCATCATGGACAGTATAGGCTTTTTAGTAGACATCTCTTATGTGAAGCCACAGGATCCATAGTTTAATACCAGATGCTACACAGGAGAAAGGTCTGTTGTGAAAGTGCACTCACCATATTTTCAGTTTAGCTTTGCAATGAACCTGTGTTTCTCCTTTGAGCAGAAGCCAGATTTCCACAGTGCTGATTGTGTCAATTTTAAAGTAATTTACAAACTTTTGATCTAATAACTGTTCGGGTACTTGAAAAGCAAAATGAACAGTCGACATGAAGCATGGGGTGTCTGTGACAAAATGCTTTTTGATCCAGAGCCAGGAATGTGTATCAGGACAAGGAGGGGAAGCAAAGCTCATCTGTAGCAGCCTTCTGTTCTTTTAATATGTCATTGCACTGCTTTAACATTAATGCCTTAGTAATCCCATCATAAAGATGTCTTTAATTTGAACAAAAGAAATATCTGCTTGATTATAACAAGTTGTTTTCCCACTTTTGACTGGGCTAGGGATGAGGACCTACCAATGACACTCTTTCCACAATGGTGTGACTGCATGCTTCTGTGAAGCAAGAGGCTGTGCTTATGGCAGCAGTGCTACTGGTGCGGTCTTCTGTGTCAGACAGGCCTTTGCTCAGGAGCCAGACTAAATCTGCCAGACAGCTACTGGGCAGTAGTAGCTGGGGTGGGGAGCATGATACTGGCAGAGAGACTCTCAGAGACAACAGCAGTGTCACTATAGCTAACACTTGTTCATGTTGCACAGATGGAAACACAGTCAACCCCTTTTGAATTTATTTTACTTTGATGAGACAGTCCAGAGTGAAACAAGAGATAGTGCCAGGTCAGATGACACTCAACGAGCTTCTGGGCTACAGCACAGGACAAGTACAAGTAATGCTGTGGCTAATAACACAACTGGACTCAAGCCAAAAGGACATTCACCTTTTCCTCTATTCATGAATTAGGGGAAAGTATATCAACATTGCAGTACTTGGAGTGATAGAGCTAAAGTGGGCAGAAATGGGATATATTGTGTTCTACTTAGGAAATGAAAATCTAAGAAGAAATGGGGTGGCATTAATAGTGAGGAGAGATGTAACAAAAGCAGTTTAAGGATATAATGCAAGGGCTGACCAATTAATATCAATAAGATCTCAGAGAAAACCCATCAATGTATCCATAATCCAAGTTTATGCTCCAATTACAGAGGCAGAAGAAGCACTGAAAGATTCTATACTGGATCCAGGAGAAAATTGATCAGACATCAAACATGACTTTTTGTTAATCTTAGGCAACTGGAATATAAAAGTAGGAAACAGAGTAGAACAAAAGATTGTAGAAAAATTTGGCCTAGGATCAAGAAATGAAGCAGGAAAGTGACTGATTGAATTTTGCGAGGTCAACAGTTTGTTCATTGGCCAATATAGAAATCAAATAGACTACATAATGGAAGCAGAAGATGAAGAAGCCTTCTTTCTGTAAAAACAAGATCTGAAACAGGCTGTGCCACAGACCATGAACTGCTAATATCAAAAATGAGGGTAAAGCTGAAGAAGAACACTAAACATTGCCAAAATACAACCTGAAGAACATCCCTGTAGAATTTAAAGAAAATGTACAAAATGGATTTGCACTATTAGTCCTAACTGACTGGGAGCCAGAAGAACTCTGGACTATTTTCTTTTTATAACTCCCATTGTAGCCTTCAGAATTGCCTGAAAACTTGGTCCAGAGAGTATCTTAACCCTACAGAGAAAGTTTTTTCGATGCGCAGGGAGCAGTGGTGGGAAAGGGAAATCATCTCAGTTCTGCTTGATTCTTTTCTTCTACCAGCAGAAGTTTAGTGTTATTCCTATTCCTGTTCATGTATTCTTAAACATAAGTTTACATAAAACATAACATAACTTCTTCCCTCAATCAAATATTTAATTTAGTTTATCACAAAACAGTTTATAATAGCTACCAGTTTTGGAATTCATTAAATATGCAGATAGAACAATTAGTTTGAATTTCCAAAATATGTTTGCCTTTATGTGTCTTAAGTTGTTTTTCTGGTTCTAAATTATCTCATGAAACATGTAGCTAAATATGTATTTTTGTTTTACCAGATCCATAACTTTCAGAAGAGGCATTCATTTATGAATTTTAACTGGCAGTTATGAAAAGTAGAGAAAGTGTTGAAACCAAATGTTATCAGCAGCTGTAAGCTGGTTAGAAAGAGAGAGAATGCATTTATTTCTCTTGCCTCTTGCTATATGAAGAATTGATAATGTGACTCTTTAATCATCAGTGATATTCTCAGTAGGCCTTAGCTCTAAACTGTGAATATAACTTGCTTCCTTGTTGATTTTAGTGCAGCTTTTCTGGCACTGACAAAAAAAAAGTTTTCCTTCCTCGGCGTAGCTCTATCTTAGTGTCAGGCCCTTTCCACCCGCGGGCGAAGAAATGGGGGAAACCACGCTGAAACGGACCTTACCTGAGTCCGTCGCCACATGGAGCAGTGTGTTTTCCCTGCTCCACACTCGTCGGCATCCCGTGGCATCCTGCGGGGCCCAAAATGGCGGCTTACGACTGGCGGAGGCTCTCCACCAACCGGAGAAGCTCGCCAGCTGGAAAGCCCACCCCCAGCAGATCTGCAGGCACGCCCTTGTGCGTGCCTACAAATCCACACTGGGCACTGCGCTGCACGTGGCTGCATGATCGTGCTTTTTAAAAACCACTTGAAAAGTGGTTTTCAAAAAGCACACGGTGCTGCCGCTTCTGGGTGCCCGAGCATGGATTGGGGTGTGGAACTACGCAAAAGTAGTCTGCCCCAATCCACTTTACGGTGTAGATGACCTCCGTCAGAGGTTGCTCTACACCGTTTTTAAACCCCCATGTGGAAAGGGCCTTAGTGCTTTCAGTTCAATTCTTGAAAGACCAATTCATATCTCTCTTCATTACTAAATTAAGTTAAACTATCTCAACCTACATAAAGAAGTTTTATTAAAGTTATGCTGCCTTTGGCTATTAATAAAATGATTGTTAATAGTCAGGTCCTTGAGGTGGACTGCCATTTCTTCCAGATCATGTTGGTACTTAAGAGGTGTCCTTTGGCATCTTCACTTCTGTACTTAATACCCTAGTTTGGTTCCTCTGGAACCTTACTTTCTGCTCAGGAACATATCCAAGATGGTCTTGGTTTTAGCACATTAACATGTAGAGAAAGTAGGGTTGGAGGCATGGAGGAGGGTTTGGATTGCCTGTTTTTCTCTCCAGCAGTTTCTTGAACCTTACAGGCTGTTACCTTAAAATGGTGATGTTAACACTCGGAGGTCTCATACCTACTATTCCTCTCAAAAGGGGCTAGTTCTGCCACACTTCACCAGATCAGAACCTCAGGTCCTGGAACCGGCAACCTGTTACACACTCCCAATCAAGGGACAACTTACAAGATCAGGGACTAAATCTGGGGGAGGGGGCAGTACCAACAAGATGTCTTTAATTGTGCAATGGCTTGCTATATTTACAAGCCAAGTCCAGGAACCACATACTGTCAAGAGCCGTGTCCAGGGGCCAGATCCTGAGCAGTTTTACCTTCTTTCATTGCCCAGTTTCACTGATAGTAATCCTTGGCTCCATCAGCAATCCATTTTGCTATGCTGATCACAGCATGGATCTTTAACTGGAAGTGAGGACAATGGCTACATGAACTGAAAGTGTGAGTGTCTTACGGAGGCAAATTCAGTTACCTCTGTGTTGGTTGTTAAGCTTAATAAACGTGTTGGCAGCTGTCTTGGGATCAGACAGGTTCAACTACAGTAGGCACATCCCCATAGAGGGTATGGCCCGAAGGTTTTCCCAAACCCTCTCAAATTCCACTTTTGCCAGAAAAAAAATAATTGGATCAGTGCTTCTCCAGGATACTGATCTATAAAATGTGCATGTCTCATTTTGTTTATGCTCATTTTGCCTCCAGCACTTAAAACTGGAATGGATCAATCACTTCCACTTTTGTCAGAAGGCCCCTAGCAGTCAGCGATGTTCAGGGGCAATCATGTAAATCACCCTAGCCATTTCTCCACTCCAGAGATCAACCAGGAAATAAACAGGAATACCTGCTGTGGCAACAGAAAACTCCCCAGGGCCATCACAAATCCATTTGGGTTCATAAGCTTCCTGGGCCAAATCATCTTAATCACTTCCTGCTCCTGCAGAGACACTGAGTCCTGTTGGGTTTAAACCCCACCAGGTACTGATCTGCCCATGACAGCAGAATTATAGACAGTTTCTCCATTCCCAGATCACTGTGCTGCTACCCAACACAGAAAGCTAGGTCTAGAAAATGAAGGGGCAGCTGAAGTGAATAACATAATGTTAACAAAAGCGGATGTGGTTGTGTTATATATGTGCTACAAAACAGTGTCCTCTCTAATAAAATGACATGACTGAAAAGGTGAACATTTGTACCTGTGCCCAGACTGCTCACATCCCATTCACTTTATCATAAAAGGGGGGAAAAATAACAAATGATTTCACTGACAGACTATTTTCCGCATGTGCTTTTTCACTTATGCAAGTATACCCGCTTAGTCTACATCTACAGCAATCAAATGAATATGAACCAGTCCTGTGAGCTGCTACTATTTCATCAATAGTAAGTGAGCTAACAAGGAAGTACAAGCTGGACCATAATGGCTTCTGAGGACCCATTACTTTCAAATGGGTAAATAAATGCATGTTTTCAAAACTTGCACATATGACAGAGTTATGCGTTCAGCTTTAAGTGCGTTACAGAGCCCAAGTAGATTTTGTGGATAAAAGTAATCCGTGTCCAGAGCCAAAATGCACATTTGAATGAATGCATGAATGAATGAATGGATAAGTTAATAAGTTAATAAATAAACAAACAAACAAACAAACAAATCACTTCAGCTCAGCTTGATGCATTATTGAAACAGCCTAAAAAACAACACATATTTACACAGATATTTGAAGCTGTTGAGGCAGCTTAGTAAGCAGGCAATTAGAAACAAAACAAGGAGTTCTAAGACAGGATTTGAATATTTTATGGCCACTTTTCAGTCAACTCCCTGAGCTGTCAAATCCTTTTCAAGCCTTATATTCATACAGTCAACACCTCAGCAGCCGAACACATGTGCACACATAGAGTAGCTACAGATGTTAGATCCCCTCGGGGTTCCAAATGTTGTCACATCTTTCAAGTGTTCTGCATTTTACAGGCTTCCTATTTTATAACCATTTTTTTCTGCCCTTCTCCCAACTTATTTTTGAACTTTCCTTACACTTTTCCTATAATGCCAAGGCTCAGGTCTTCCTTGGAGCTAATGGTAGTACTCCCTCCTTTTCTCCTTTAATGGAATCAGGAAAGCAGCATGAAGAGAGAATACAAGGATTATAGATTGAAAACTCAGATATGTTGAATCATCATAAGAAACTTGAGGAAGGAAAGATGAAGAATATGTGAGTCAGAAAACAGTGTATAAAACTACATGGCAAGGAAGAGAAGAGAGGAGTAAGGCTCTAGGGGCATCAGTAAATCAAGAGAAGATAACATTTAGATGAGAGAATGACCAAAAAGAAAGAAAGGAAAGGAAAATATATGTGGGAGAATGAGCATTATTGTCTCACCTTTATTATATAATTTGAGAAAATATAAGCTTTTTATTGACCAAATGGAGTGAATTAATCTTTTATATAATTATATGAAAATATTTTTATTGAATTTGAATGTTGGCTTTTTACAAATGGTAGTTTTTTTCAGAAATTTACTAATATTTTGCTTCAGTACGTATTATTACAGATAACCTTGCATGTGCCCAAGAACTAGATAAATAGACACTATGTCACTTCCATGAGAGATTTAGAGCATTAAAGTGTTTGAGCTGACAATAATCTCTTTCTGAAGATTAGGCAAAAAGAGGTGCAGATGATAGTCTGAATGTAGTACAAATATAAGGGGGTATCTGAGATTAATGTGTGACATGCAGCTTTTAATGGTACAGAAGATGACAGAAGGTATTTTTGTCCTGCAGCCCAGGTAAATCATTACAACTTTAGAGAAGAAAAAAAGACCTGCGTAGAAAAGTGGGCCAAGTTCTAAAACAAGGCATGCATTTAGAAACGGTAGCAAAGAGTTCTTCTGTTTCTTTTTGACCATTTGAAGAGCACTTCCTAAAGAGAAGGTGACAAGGTTTGTTTCATTAAAATGCATTCATTTTTAAAGGACTTTCTGTTGAATAAAGAATTTCTTTCATACATGCAGGTATGGTAAGGTGAATGCAGTTATTTGACAAGTAGAAAATGTATACAATAGAATTTGCTTATTTTTACAATAAAGGAATTATAATGATTCTGTAGCAAAAAGTGCACTGTTCACAATTAAATATTACACTTTTAAAAGCTTATTCTTAGCACTAGTATCTTTATGGATACTGCAGTATAATGCTAACTATGTACAGCGGTGTCTTAGATCTGCTAGACAGTGAATAGCATTTTGATTGGATTGCAACTCGATCAGTCCTACCTAGCATAGCTGATGGTGAGGAGTACTGGGAACTGCAGTCCATCAACATCTGAAGGGTCACACTTTTCCCATTCCATTGTTAATATAACATTCCAAAAAATCTGTTGGGCAGCTATCTGAGTGTCCTTCACCTGTCCAAAATGAAGGCAGGATTTTGTCAGGTCGAAAATACCAAAAGTCATTGAGGAATCTATAAAATTCTTAAGTTTGGATGAATTTAATCCAACCACAATCCTTGCAGTGGGAAATGTGACGGCTGCCAGGAAGTGATCTGACGATAGTTCCTCTGTCAGTTCAGATGATTGGTCTCCTATCCAATTGAGGACAGATCTACATCCAGTTTTTGACTTACAGTATGGATATTAGAGAAAAAACTCTGCACACCTGAAAACAGAAACTAGTACAAAACTAGGGGAGTGCAGGAGATCCCTGTGAGGTTATGTGAAGCTACAATCAACAGTTGAATCTGGTACTAAAAGGCTCGACTTAGAGGTCAGAACAGAGGGAGAACTTCAACCAGTCCTTCACATACCCATGGTGTTCTAGAACATGGACTGAACACTAGACCCAGACATATATATTGGACTTAGACCTGTCCTCAGCTGAAAATGAGACTGGTGGTCTTATTTGAGAGAGGGGCTTCTATAATCCCACTGTCATGGGCAAACAACTTCCTGGCAGTGGCTTTTCCCCATGCAGGGAAGGGAGTTCCTAAAACCATGTGGAAGAAGACAACTGCTAGAGATTGGCTGAGGTATGTGTATATGATGTGAGCAACTGTTTTTAGGTAGGATATAAATAAGAATAAAAAACACAACAGTGATAACATATAGAGTGGTAAAATTTAATTCAAGGGAATAACTGTTGAGTATTTAACTGAGGAAGGTCTATTAAGGATTAGGAATTATAACTAAACATATTTAACTCACAATAATTAAGAGGTCTACATGTGCAATCTCATCCTCCCATATCAAAAGCAGTCCTTTATTCCCTTATATAAATCATTTCTGTAATATTTTAAATGTATAAGCTTCTCTCTGAAATTTACCTATTAATATAGACAAAGCAGAGATCTCAGTCACAGCCATTGATCTTCTACAGGTCAAGACATTTCATTCATTTTCAATAAGGACTTTCCAAATTTTGCAGATATAAATGATGAACTTGAGAGTTAATATGGGAGAAAGTAAAATTGTCAATTTCCCCATTCTTGAAGTGGCAGAGCTTTTAAAAGTCTTACATATCCAACAGTTGTGATTGTGCTAAATTAGAATTGCTTCTTCTTGTTTTTCCCTGCCTGATAGATTCATCATCTTTAACAGCTACAGTTATGGGGCAGATAGGTCCTTCATGCTAGTAGTAGATAGACCTGTTGAAATGGGCCCTAACTGATGGTTAAGAACTTCAGCTCATTTTTGATAAACTACCAAAATCGCATTCCTTTCATAAAGTTTAAATAGTTTCGGTCTTTTGCCAAAGCAAATATGGATGAAAGGGAAAGTTATATATTTTATTCTGCCCTATCTTGCTGAACTTGTCTTTACTCTTTCCCATGCCCAGAAACATAAAAAAGGTGAAATTTATCCCAAAAAGGTAAATTTAGATAGTGTCATCATTTACTCTTAGAAATGGACCTGGAAGACATGTTTTGAGATACTAAAACACCTTTTAAAAGTTACATTTTAAGAAAATGCATTCATAAAAAAGTCACCTCAGATTTTTCAGTATGGTCATACTGCTTGCCATAGTTTTCCCTGTACAAGCTTTTCATAGATTAAATACAGAAAACCAACTTACAAAGTGGTAAACGAAGGGAGATTTGCTCTTGTATTTCTATTTATTTTTTATGTATTTAAAATATTTAAGCGATTTTTAAAGGCAGCTTCCGAGTTGAAAATAAAAATTAAGTGACAGAAATTTGTTGTTGTTGTGTATGTTGAAGTCGTTAACATCTTATTGCAACCCTAAGGCAAATTTATCACAGGATTTTCTTGGCAAGGTTTGTTTTGAGCAAGTTTGCCTTTGTCTTCCTCTGAAGCTGAGAGAGTACAACTTGCCCAGGGTCATGCAATGTATTTCCATGGCCAAGCGGAGATTTGGATTGTGGTCTCCAGAGTTGTAGTTCAATGCTCAAACCACTGCACTATATGATAAACAACAACAGCAACAAAAACTAGCACACATATGTGCAAAAATAGTCAGCACTCCAAGAATACATGCCCATTGGGAACCCCATCCAAAACAAGTGCATCTTTAAGGCTTTTCTCAGGGCATGTAGTATTCAGCCCAGACATCTGGTAATATATTCTACACTGCAGAAAAAGCCTTCTTCCTAATCCTGCCAATATATACTTCTACTTCTACTGCAGCTATACGTTGTAGTATGTATTGCTTTGGTGACACTGAAAGTTCCCTTGAAAATATTAAAAGTTTAAAGTAATGTTGGCTTCTTTCCCCATGAGGGTTAAAGTAAACCAATCCCAAATATGAACAAGCACCATAATACAATGCTCTTCTTGTCAGAAGCTTGGAGTTAGCTCTGCAGCACATAGTGTACATATTGAAAAACAGCTGTTTGGTGACAGACTGCTAGCTGGGAAGTTAAAGCTGAGTGAAGTGGTTAACCCACATCCCTTTGCCACTGATAAAGTGCTTTGATAAGCATACTATAGTGGTGAAAACGAGCAAAAGAGCCAAAGATTCTGATTCTTTAGAATGAATGTAGGTCTTGTTTGACAAAGACAGCCTTCAGCTCTTGAATACTGTTCCCTATTTTGTTTTTGCTCCTTCCTTCATTTGTACTTAGTGTATGCTGGGATATATCCACCCAATTACTGCTGGATACAGCAGTGGAAACAATTCAAAGAAATACTTTGCAAGACAAATAACTTTTAAAATTTGCAAAACAAATCTTCCCAGTATTGATCCTAATATAGTCAATTATGTCACTTTGGGGATCGAGGGGTGGGAAGAGAGGAGAAGAAAGGGAGAGAGTTTTAAAAGAAGTCTTTGGTTCAAAAATTGCTTGTCTGGTTTAACCACAAGCCAGCAGCACATGGGCATTTATTTCTGCATAATTATCTTTTAAAAAGAAATTCATAGTAAAAACATTCTTTGTGATTTAATTTCTGAGCCTGAATTGAGCACTTTTTGAAATAACTGAGTACAGATGTTGTGCTTTTCAGTTTCCCAAATGTTATTCATAATTTCCCAGATATTATAAATGAGAATAATTATATTCTTGGACTGATCAATAGTTGTTCCACACTAAGAAACAAACTAACATTACATAAATACCTATTCGTAGTTTGCTAATATATTAAAATAATATTGTGCTGTACACTTTTGCATTTAACCACACTCTTGTATTTAACCAGTCTCTTGAAAAATAATAATTAAAATTTTCTGTTTGGTATATTTGATTAGTAAATTTCCACTCAGTTAAAAGTCTTTTCCAACTGGCCTTAAGTCAACAGAACTTCCATGGTCATATAACCAATATCCCTGACAAAAAAATAAATATTTCACATAATACCTACTTAATGTGTATGATATGGTTCAAACATATGAAGTACTAGGTGTCATTGAAACATTATCTAATTTATTTGGAAAAGTTACACACTTTGTCTTGAAAACTTGGCTTCTTAATCCTAGATGTTTGTGGGAAGAGTACGTTTTCATATTGAGAGAAATAAACCCTACAGCAGTGGTTCTTAAACTTTTCTTTACTGGGGACTCCCTATAAATATAATTTGTTCTCAAGGACTCCTAAGACTTAACGCAAGATTTAAAAACTATATTTAAATATTCAAATATTTATTGAAAGAATGTGACTTGCCCAAGGTCACCCAGTGTCTGAATGGGGATTTGAATTCTAGTCTCCAGATGCCTTAAATAAATAAATATTTAAATGAACATTCAAATACTCATTGAAATATTTGAATGTTCGTTTAAATATTTATTTATTTATTTAAGGCATCTGGAGACTAGGATTCAAATCCCCATTCAGACACTGGGTGACCTTGGGCAAGTGACATTCTTTCAGGCTCTAGGGAGGGCCAAGGACTGTCTGAACAAATCTTGCCCCCCCCAAAAAAAAACTATGATAGGTTCAATTTAGGATTGCCATAATCAGAAGTGACTTGAAGACACATGACAATAAAGTGCCTTTGATAGGAAAAGGTTCTTTCTAGCCATCATGTCTCCCCATTTTATGGTGATCCTAAGGCAAACCTATCATGGGGCTTGGAAAGATTTGTTGTTCTTGTATTCCTCTGAGGCTGAAAGAATGTGACTTGTGTAAGGTCACCCAGTCGGTTTCCATGACCAAATGGGGATTCAAACCTTGGTCTCCAGAGTCATAGTTTGGATGTGCACACATGTCTGCTGCCATGTCCCTTTCATCAGTGACATGGTAATGGGGGTATATGTACAGGTGCTGAAACTGCTTCCTCATATGCAAAGGAGGGAGCAGTTTGGGCACACACATAAGCCTGTGCCATTTCCCTTTTGTCAGGGATGTGGTGGGGGTGCAGGTGCCAAATATGCTCTCTCATTTGCAAACAGGGGAAAGATTTGGGTGCACACACATACCTGCTGCCATGTCCGTTGGTGTCCACACTTCCTGCTGCCATATCCCTGACAAAGGGACACAGCAGCGGGCATATGCGTGTACCCGAACTGTTCCATCATTTGCAAATGAGGGAGCAGTTTCAGCACTTGCATACACCCCTCCTGCTACGTTCCTGTTACTGCCTCTGCTGGGAGTGTCCATTAGCAGTGCTTCACGGACCGCCTGTGAGGTTCTTAACCCCAGGTTAAGAAACACTGCTCTACAGTGAACCACTGCTCTACAGTGTTCAGAAAAAGCATTCGTTTAATAGTGAGTTAACTAAGGATTTCTTTCACTTCTCTCAGCTCTGATATCACAAAGGTTAAAAAGGCACTGAGGTTTAGTTTCTTTTCTTTAGTTTCTTTAGTTGCTTTTTGTGCTTCTGTGAGGCTCAGCAAAGTCAGAGAGAGGTTAAACCAATCTTCTCAAACTCCACCTTCTCCGACTCACACTTTTGAGTGCTGCTAAATTACTTGTTTACTCAGTACTTTTAACACTTAATAGCTTACTTCAGGCACTATTTGATTTAATCAGTGCACAAGTATTAATTGACCATCAAATGTTTAATTTATTTATTGGTTTATTCATTGTTGCAAGCCTAGTCATTAGTTAGCAGAGAACTGTTGAAAGACATACATTTGTACTCAATTTGCAAAGAAGTAAATTCACATGCTACCCATTATATCTTGTAGAATTATACCTGTAAAATTATACCTGCCAGAATATTTGCATCTATTCAGAAACTTATCTTTTACTTGTCCTGAATTGTATTATTTGAATACAAATCATGGTGGCAAAGAATACTAAAAGTTGATAACTAGTCCTTATGACACAAAGATGCAAGTCCTTTTTCTGGGCACTTGTAATTTCAGTACAAGAGACTAGTTTCCACCAACTCTATCCAGATTTTTTCTTTCTGGGGGGTGGGAATCAAATCTGTCCTTTGTAAAGCTTTGTAATAGCTTCATCATTACTATGATCAGGTTTCTATGTTTCTTGGCCTTTATGATATCATTCAAAGGTTTGGGGCTTTGTAGCCTGGTGTGAATCACATGGATTTGCTGGCAGGATGAACTACAGTCACATGGGGGCAAGGCAGGGAGGGGGACAACTGTCATAATTTTTACAATCATGGCAGCTTCCCCCCCCAAGTGCCACTAACCTGGTTCATCCAGCTGACACCCTCATCTGGCCCAACCTGAGTTATGAGCTTTCAAAATAATCTCTTAGGATAGTTGAATGAAAGCCAAAAAGCAACTGAGCCTGAGCAACCCATTTTTTTAACCTATATGTCCATTCTTTCTCAAGGCATTGTTATCCACTGCATTATTGAAATCTGAATATTTGGATCTCTAGCTAGAAATTTTTTTAGAGGCATTGGTATTGGGAGGATGGTGCAGGATGGCTACACAGACTTTCAGTGCTGGAGTACAGCAGTGTGTCTGCAAGTATACAATGCATTAAAGTTTGAGTTGTGAAAAAAAAAGAGAATGAGATTCTACTCTAGCTGATCATCCTGTAGCTGTGCATGGTTTCCTATTGAGCATGCATGAATAGCAAAACAGAGAGAAAATATCCCATAAGAGAATTCAAAGGCATAGCTGTATTAGTCTGGATAAGAATACAGAGGGCTCTTCTGGCATCTTTGAGACTAAGGCCATTTCCACACTAGGCTGTTACAGCGCTATTATTCCACTTGCAACATCCTATGGAACTGCAAACCCCAGGATTCCATAGTATGTTGCAAGTGGAATAATAGCGCTGTAACAGTCTAGTGCGGAAATGGCCTAACTGAGAGAAAGAAGTTGGTAACATTAGCTTTCATAGACTGAGGCCATTTCTACACTGTACTGTTATGGTGCTATTATTCCACTTTCAACATCCTGTGGAATTCTGGGGGTTGTAGTTTACTGAAGCCAAAGAGCTCTCTGGCTGAGAATTCTAAATTCCCATCCCTAAACTGCAAACCCTAGGATTCCATAGGATGTTGAGAGTGGAATAATAGCTCTATAGCAGTGTAGTGTGGAAATGGCCCGAGTCTGCTTCCTGGAATCATAGAGCTGGAAGAGACCACAAAGGGCACTGAGTCCAATCCCTGCCATGCTGGAATACACAATTCAGACAGATGGCCATCCAGCCTCTGTTTAAAATCCTCCAAAGAAAGAGATTCCATTACATTCCCAGACACCATATTCCACTGTTGAACTGCTCTTACCATCAGAAGTTCTTCCTAATGCTTAGGTGGAATCTCTTTTCTTGAAGTTTGAAGCCACTGCTCTGTATCCTTGTCTCTGGAGCAGCAGAAAGCAAGCTTGCTCCATCCTCCATATGATATCTCTTCAAATGATATCCCTCCATATGATATCCCTTCAAATTATTTAAAATAGCTATCATGTCACCTCTTAACTTTGTCTTCTCCAGGCTAAACATAGCCAGCTCCCAAGCTGCTCCTCATAGAGTATGGTTTCCAGACCTTTTACTTGATTACCCTTTTCTGGACACGTTCCAGCTTGTCAGCATCCTTCTTGAATTATGGTGCCCAGAATTGGACACAGTATTTCAGGAAGGGTCTAACCAAAGCATAATAGAGTGGTACTGTTAGTTCCCTTGACAGAAGACATTTTGTCCTATTCATGCAGCCCAGAATCACATTGGCTTTTTTAGCTGCTGCATCATACAGCTGACTCATATTCAGCTTGTGGTCTACAGTGACTCCAATATGCTGTATGTAGAAGTAGACTTATTGCTTATACTATCAATGTTTTTCTCTCTGTTTCAAAGGAGCTACAAGATCCCTTTGCATACTGATCCAGACTAACAAGCCTATGTCTTAGAAGTCTAAAGCAGTGCTTCTCAAAATGATGGTTCCCAGACCAGTACCAGTCTGGCAGCCATCAGCTGCCAGTCTGAAGAGAGTTTCCAGGAAAGAAACTGTTGTGGCTGAGAGGCAGAAATATGATACTTGTCCCTGGCACATTGGGGAAAAAATGCTGCTCCTCCTCATTAGATAGCCTGAGAAACACTGCAATAGAGGTTCAGGTTTTAAGGAGAAACAATTTTTAAAAACTGTATGAACTATCAAAAACCCTGTATGCTGGCTTATGGCAGGTCCATGAATTTCATGGAGTCTTCCTGATCAAAAAAATAATCAGAGGGTATTTATTGATTTTTCTTTCTCCTTGAACTCACTGAAAAGTTACTCTGGAAGGTTGATGGAGGTTTTGTCTAGGTCCGGGTTAAGGAATGTTTGGCCTCAAAACTAGGCATGACCACTTTAAGGTCTCCAACGTGTTCTGAGGGTACTTGATCACAGTCTGAAGAACAACTTTGGCTCACCCAGGGGACTTGTGTAAACATGGTATCATCATCTCATAAACTTCTGAAATCACTGCACTTTAAAAAACATATTCTAATGTGGAAAGGGAGGTTTGGGTTTGAGGAAAATAAGTTCCAGCGTTCCTTAGGTTGACTGAACTTGTTTGAGCCCTGCATAAAAATATCTGAAATGTAGATCATGTGTACAATACTCTATAACAGTATACTCTATAGCAGAATCTATACTCATATTGTCTGATGATATCTGTTTTCTTAGATTATCACTTGCATTGTTTTTTTTTAAAATGCCATTCCTGTAAGGAGTGTGATATGACAGATAGTTATAAGACTGAAAGTCTATTAAATATGTTTCTTTGAATACATGCAAAACATTCTGGCTAATTCATTTTGATTTAAGCATTTTGTCTCATCTTTACAGGTAAGATGGAAGCAGGATTATTTTCTTAAAGTCAAAGGACTCATGCTTTTTCTTTTTAGAAGCTGCTTATCCCTAATAGAAAGCAGCATGTATACATCCTGCAAACTCATTTCCTTATTTAAAGCGAGCATCCTTCCGTACTGAGATTTGCTTCCTTTTATAATAGGGAAGTTCGTAGCAGGCCTTTGTAACCTCTTAAAGACACATCCCTTCCAAATGACCTTTGTCCTATGCTACTAAACCATCTTGTACAGTTAACTGCCTTGCTCTGTTTACTTAGATAAAATATCTAATAAAATACAAACCAAAATGAAATTTGAAAACATGTTTTCTTATTACAAAATATAAGTAGTCACTCAGAAGGTGAGAAAGTATTGTTTTGATACTGTGATATATTTCTCGCGGTGATCTTACAGCTTTTTCAGATGTTTAAGGGGAGAGCTGAAATAGTGTGACATCCAAATTTGCAAAGAAAATAATCATAATGTCTCTGGTTTAAATCATTTTCTTGTAAATATTTTATGCTGTGAAACTATTGATTTTTCAAATAAAATACTAAAACACATTGTCTTAAATAACAACAGATATTATCTAGAAGCATACTTCCATATTGAGTAGTGCACAAAAAAGAGAGGTTAAGCTATAGAGCAACCCATATGGCTTTTGTGTTCATTTATCCTTGTGCTGGTTATCAAAAACTTTAATTAATTTTTTTTCTTTCTCAACTTGTGTGAAATTTAATTCCTGGTATTGCCAAAGCCAAGTGAGCCTACTTTCATTGCTATAGAAGATTTATGACTACTATTACTAGGAGAAGGTAACTGGTATTTGTAAAGAAATTTTCCTTCTTTAAATCAAATGTTAAACTGTAACATGATTCTTAAAAGCAAACTGGCAGTCCAAAGTAGATGTACAGATTTGTGAATAAAGGCATATGTACATACCTTCGTAATAAATATAAAGAGTATTGCAGCATATATTGCAGTGATACAGATACTATAGTTAGAAACCCATTGGTTATTCCCTGCTAGAGTTAACATATTTAATCAATTGCTGAATCTTGAGTCAACACCTGGGTAAATCCAGTTGATTCAGTGGCTCTGTGCTATAGTTGGATTAAACCCTGTGCTAAGAAAGAAAACAGATCTGGTCAGGTTGATAATACAACTCTCGTTAATTTTCGTTAACACATTCTTCTCAGTCATGCCATGGTTCCTGATTCTCCAGAGTTTGTCTGGAAAGAACACCCTGCAGCTTACAGACATATGAATAAATGAAAATGTGGAATAAAATCCACAGGAGAAATCAGATATATATTCCAAGATAATCAATTGATAGATTTTTATTGACTTTATATCAATAAAAACATCCATCAATTAAGCACCTTAAGATGTGTTTGCGGTTCCTTATGTGGAGTAAGACCATTGGTCCATCTAGTGTAATATTATTAGGTCACAGAGCAGAGGGAGAAAGGAGAAGCAAAACCATCGTCATCTGTTATGTAACAGCATCCATTCTACCAGTTCATTCTACCTGAACTGTTTGTTTCCAACCTGACCATTATGAGAACTGTAACTGGTGCCTTGGCTTGCTTCCTCCATTTTAACATATCTTCTTATGAGTCATACAGTTTGAAGTTGGACATTTGAAAACAGGAACTGTCATGCTGCTACTCTCTGTAAGCCTCTATGGGAGGCTTTAGCTATTAGAAAAAAGTTTGTCTGTTTGTTTATTTAATGTCTAGTCCACCTTTCTCCCAGCATGGGACCCAAGGCACTTTGCAATAGAAGTTAAAACAAAATATAAATAAAACAATATGCAATACAAAAGTTCTTTATAAAAAAACAAACAATACCACTGCTCTCTGTCCCTTCTTCCAAATGTTGGCCTTAATCCAATTGTTATTCCCAATTGTTACTCCAGTTGGTTCAATGGACTCTATATAACGGGTGACTCAACTGGGGAATCAAAGTCCCATTGATTCAATGAGCTTTCCGTAGTGAGACTAACAAGACAGTTTAGGCCATTATCTCTAGAAAGCATTTGTCTTTGTTCATCACCATTTTTAGTCCTCCTGAAATAGTTTCACAGTACTTGTGAGACCCACTGGATTTACCAGGCCTTTCACCAATTTTCATATCCCTTATGACATCTCCTAGATTGGTGGTTACAGTAGTCAGCACATTCTTCTGCACAAGAATTGCTCTGTGGCATTAATTTAGGAGGACTGTTAAAATATTGGTTTATGGAGGTGAAAACGATCTGCATTTTTGTAAGAAGGGTAGTTATAAATAGACCTGAAAATGGTAAAAAGCTGGGCCTGCTTCTTTTCTAGCATTCCTTTTGAAGCAAATGATTCATCAAATAAGCAAGAGTAAAGGAAGAAATCTGCCAATTTGTAGAATTTGACTCCTCCTAATCAGACCAAGGCTGCAGGATGTAGAGTTCCTGCCCTCCACCTGATTAAAGCCAAATGCACTATGAAATGGCTGGGTCTAAGAGGAAGCGCCAAACACTTCACAGTTGGGGGTAGGACAGCAAAAGAATAGAAAAGAATCCCTTTACCTTTGTTGTTTTTCTGGCTCTCATAGATAAGCACTTACTTCCTGTGGTATTTGGACCTTTGAGAAGCTGTGTGCAGTAGAAGATGAATTTTAAGTGCCTAGTCTTGGCATTTTTTTTATTTTCCTTGATATTGTAACCATTTTCTAAATAGCCAATTTTCTTTAACTGTGGTCACTATATATGCCAGTTTTTCAGAGTGCTGGCCACCCACCTTTTTGTAAGTCATAAATTTTATATGGATAAGAAGCAGATTCAAATTAATTTTTCCATCTGGATCATTGTGATGGCTCCCATACTGCTGTGGGATTCTGTTAAAATTCTTCTGTTGTTTTTTTTAAATAGTAAAAGATGTTGCTAATTGTGAGATAATTCTCACAATTACCTTCATCCTCCTGAGTATTATGTAATTATCTGGAATGGTAGAACTGCCCTAATATACATTTAGTTTATAAAAATGTATATATTGCTTCCCACTACTGTAAGAATCACAGAGTAATTTTTGAAGAAGAATAAAATGCAAAAAGTATATAACACAGTTTTCAAAAACTTGTAAAAGTGTCATTCAAAATCATTCTTCCCATTTGACAAAAAATAAATTTAGTAACAAAAGTAGCAAACTGTTTCTGCACTTCAAATAGTACTCCTTAACAGTCACATTTTTGTGACTTTTCAAATATCTTTCTGTCACAATAAGTATTACTTTTTTTAAAAGACCCAAAGGTACGAGATCCGGTGAATCTCCTTGGTAAAGATCATGAAAATAAATGAATGGGTGATAATGGGTTTACTGTGGGGCAGTGCTTTATGGAAAACCAATGTCTAAAGCCTCCAAGCACCTGCAACTAGCTGTGCTGTTCTTTATAGATTCACTTTATTGATGGACTATTTCAAAATGATAAAACACTGATGGATGATGGTTGCCTTTTTGCTGCATTTTAGTGTCATTATTTTCACTCAGTTGATTAAATGAGATGGAGTACTGCTTGAGGCTGCTTCCTCTCATGTGAGGAAATTATACTACAACGTAGAATGAAGAATGAGGCGATGATGATGATGATGATGATGATGATGATGATTTGTAAATATCTTACACTGTTGACACAGATTTAATTCTCTCTGATGAAACATCTTTGCTCTTCCTGTCCCAATATAAGGACTAATGCCCATTGTAAGTTACTAAAGTATGATGTGGATCAGATCAAAGAAAACATCTTATGCAGAACTCTGCTTTAAAGTACTAAGGCTAAATGAATTTAAGAGACAATCCTAAAATATAATTCCTAGGGAGTAACACCTATTGGACCACCCAGTAGGACTTACTCCCAGGTAAATGTGCATTGGCTTGCACCTTGAAAATATAAGGAAAATATGTTTTTATTTATAAGAAATAAAAAAACAAAATTAAGCAGTGTGTATGGTGTAAGAACAAAGGCAACTCTTTAATAAACAATAGTGCTAATTAGATACCTCAGTGCTAATTAATCCTCCACCATCCCAATTTTTAAGCTCTTCCTAAAATGTCCCAGTTTCTCTGTCTTTCTCCCCCATTCCCATTTTATCACTAGCTTACTGCAAACTGAATTCAAACTGCAAAAGTGGCTTGTGCTCAATTAACTCAGTGGGAAAAGAGGAGAGGAAGGGTAGAATCTTGCCCTTCACTGCAGACTCAGGCAAAAGGAAATTGCTGCAACCTCTCCTAGCTTGACCACTATTTCTTATTAATAACTTTTTCCATGTTGGACACAGTGTGATGTTGCACAGCTACATTTGTCCTGGTTTTCATCTGTGAATTGTTGGAGATGCATTTATAGCAGTAAGAATGTTTTCAGTACAAAGTACTGAAGTACAAAGGAGTAAGATAGAACTCTTGTAAGTAATTGGTTTAAGATAGCAGTAATGCTTCTATAAATAACAAATGCTCCTGATTTAATGCAGCAATGCTTTAAGCTCAGATTATTTTTTCTTAATGTGCTATTGTGTAATCACATGCTTATTAATTCATAGTGTGTTTGCTTTATGTAGTATCAAAAACTCCTTATAAATTGTGCATGATCTGCATAACATTAAAACAGTGTTTTAGATAGACTGGATTAAAACCTGCATAGAATTTAAATTTGATTCATAAGTAGGAAATTTTTCCCTCTTCCACTTTGCCAAAAAAAGTGTCTGAAAGTATGAAGATGCACTAATCTTCTGAGCCATTGGAACTTGCCTGCCTGCTGTTTTGGATAAAATTACTTATGCTTAGATGTGTCTGTGTTCAAAGCAGAAAACAGATGTTTCATAGTCATACATGCAGAAATTTTATCAGTTTCTCTTGTCATTTTGTATGGCATTGCTGCAAAAGAAAACCACATAATGTTACTGACCATGTATTTAATGGCAATAATTAAGAACTATGATGCTGTCTAAAAAATAAGATCAAGTATAAAACTACTGAAGATAAATGCATTGTAACTATATGCTTTGCCTAAAATTACATACATGGCAGCATCCACAGAGCAGAAACCTGCTGCCTTTCAGTTCATTCTTGGAGTTATAAATCTAGTGTAATAGTAGTAGTAGTGATGATGGTGATGGTGATGGTGATGGTGATGATGACTGCTAGCATGGTGTAGTAGTTTGAATGCTGGACTATGACCCTGGAGAACAAGGTTCATTTTCTGCTCAGCCATGGAAACCTACTGGGTGACCTTGGGTGTCACACACTCTCAATCCAAGAAGATCCTATGATAGATTCACCTTAGGATGACAAGAAGTCAGAAATTTCTTGAAGGCACACAACAATGCAATATTAATGATAAAGACGGAAATAGAAGGAAACCTCAAGAAATCTTCCCCCCAACAAATAAGATCAATTCTTATATTTTAATTTAGTGGGGATCAACATTTTCAAGATGTATTGAGATTGCCCATTTTACCCCAATGAGAGGAAGGCAGCTCTATTCTTTTGTGATAAAATATAGGTGATATGATGTACATGGTTTTGAAATGTGGAGTGTGGGTGTGGGAAGGTCTTTACGACTGTAGAATATGTCTCTCCCAGCTTGCTTTCATGGCACTACAACAGTACTGAAAGAAAATGAGAAAACTGCATGGACTCTCTGCCTCTGCCAATTTAGAACTGAAGTTTCTACTTTGTTTTATATGAGTTGTGCCAAGATTACGTTCATGTTATGTTCTTGAATAGTTCACAGTTCTTTGTGTTGAGAGCATCTGGATTAACAGCTGCTGTTGTACAGAACTTAATATAATTTGCTTGTTGCACTTCAGGACTCTTCATGGTCTTCCGTCAATTTCTTTACTTTCTTCAGACTTGCACCTTTCATTTTTCCTAATGGAATGGTCATTTTGAATGAGTGCAGGTGGGAATGTGCTCATCTCATGTGTGCAGCATATGTTGTGAAGTGGTCTGTTCCTATACAATTTCCCTTTCTTATGTTTCTCTTTAAATTAGAAGAATAGACAAAAATAAGCCATGCACTGTAGGCATATGTTGGTCTTCTGACATAATAGAAAACTATGAATTATTGTGGGAGAAAAAGCCACAGAAAGTCTCCCTACGCAAACACAAAAACACTGGCATGGCTGCAGAAAGGTTTCCTTTTCATTAACCAAAATTTAGTGTTGTGTTTTGGGACCAGAAATGTGTTAAGTGGTATTGTGTGAAGAGGTGAGACAACATTTGCCAGTTCACCCTCTTTTAAATCTGGTTCAGAAGAGGGAGGGATCATCCAGTCAATCTGGGAGGGAAATGTGATTTCAGGGGGAAGAAAGAATACCCTCCCTTTGTCCTTCAACGGGAGGTTCTTTCTGGATGCCAGGTCTCTCCACCAACAGAAGGAGCAGTTTCATTCACAGAGGATCAAATCCAGCCCAGTCACATTATTTATTGAAACAAGCCAGCTTCTTTATAAAAGGTGGCTTGTTTCAGTAAATCATAGTTTAAGCTAAGCAGTTTATCTGTGTTAAAACTTAACAACATTAATAAAAATGGAAACAAAACTTTCTAGTCTTGTAGCTGGACTCTTACAGAGAAAGATGCAACTCCTTGCAATGAATGACAAAAAATATATCTCTAGCACAGGTTTAACTTTCAGAGCTTTTTAGTACAGCGCATAATTATGCAGGCCTATTCCTCAAATAAACCTCAGAAACAAAATCTCTTCAGGCTCACCATTGTTTTGCAGTGGCAGCATCTTTAGATTGGAGTTCCTCCAAGTCTTCATGAGACCCGTGATAACCCCTGAGATTTGCAGTGGGCCATTGTGTGCCTTCAGAAGGCACCTGCACACTACTTTTGGTGTAATTTCTCTCATCTGTGGCTTGGATACACAGCATATCTGTTTCACAGAGTACGTAGCAATGAATGCTTTCTGTGACAGACAGTTCTAAGGTTTGTAGCACAATATATTGCGTTTGTATCCTTCTTTCCCCCTGGACATTCCCAAGTGATGTTTCTTGATATTCTGCCTTTGCACATCTGCACCAGATGTTTCCACCCTTGCCTTTCATGACATCAGTACTACCACTTGGTTCTTCCTGTTCAGGATCAAGTGAGGATACAGTTATTGCCCTCCCACCTTTGAACAAACAGGCAAGGTTGTTTCTCAGATGAGCACTGTCACTCAAGTACTTTATATCATGTATACCATAAAATGGGATGGGACATTTTTCTTCCCCCAATACATTGTGTCATGTAGGACCAAAAAGCACCCAAATGTCAAATGCAATACATTTGTTGAGAAATCTTTTATTTGGCCATTTTTGCTCTGGATTAAAAAATGCTTATGGAGGGTGGCTGAAACCTTTCATGTGGTGACGTTATGCACTGCGTTTTAAGTACTGGTATTAGTTTGATACTGTATTTCTTTGCATGGAGATTTTATAACATGGACTGTATTTGTAGATGCCTATGAGAGGAAAAGTGATCTATAAAGATATCTGGTAAATAAACCACCTTAGCTATTTTTGGTTAAAGTTTAAGTCAAAATTAAAGCCCAAAATTTCTGTGGCAAACAAAACTGACAGACCAACTGACAGGGCTTATTATTAGTCACCAAGTTATTAATTTTTGGTAACATTTATAATGTGTTGTTCTTTTATTGTTTTAATATACTGTATTTTTAGTAATTTTTCATATTTGCTGTTCCTTTATGTTAAAGCAGTAAAATTGTTGTTGTTTCTCAATTGTTTCTATATGAACTGTCAAAAATGCACTCCTCTGAAATTGGAATGGGTAGACCTTTTTATGTGAAACTTTACAGGAGCCTACCACCTAAGGTAAATTGCCACTCTTGGAGGCTTCCAGGAGAGGTGATACACCCTTTGTTTTTGCCAGAAAAAAGGCAGTCTGGATGTGTGTGAAAGGGTCAAGAACTAAAAGGGGGGAAAAAACCATAGAGGACACAGGTGGCCATGGTGCCACTCTTTTCCCATCCCTGCTGTAATGGATTTAGAACTTGGCTAGGGGAAAAAATTAATTCAAATCCTCATTCAAGAACATTGCTGTCTGATTGAGTTTGAGCCATTAGCTGTCTCTCCGCACAACTAGGATAGGGAGCCTGAACAACATTATTGGGAGTTTTGATTTTCATTCACTTTGGCCTGAGTCAGTAAAAATTTTTCATATTCCACTGCAAATCTAGGATGAATGTGTTAATTGCTAGTCACAATTGGTACTCTGATGAAAACATTTTTAGCAAAATGCTATTGGGTTTTCATTTTGCAAATGTTTGGCTTTGGTTGTTGTGCTATTGAGGTCCTGGGCCACATTGTTATCTGATGAACGTATTGGCTTATAAAATCAAAAAGCCAGAGTGAAGACAGCAAATACTGCGGTTGAGAGTTGCCACTATTTTTACTTTGTAAAAATCTATATATAAAATGCATTACAATTTGGCCACACTGTTTTTAGTTTTTCCTCTGTACATGTTAATAGAAAATTTTTGCCAATTGAAGATATCGTGTCGTTCAGCTGATGGAGACATTAACCCATAATTTTTTGGGCTACCAATATTCTTTGAAATACCACGAGTCTTTTACTATTTCTTTTCTCTAGCATGGCTGCTTCTCTGGAATTCTCTTACTCTGCTTTTTCCAAGCTGAGACAAATGTCTCCTGGTAAAGACATACTTTCTGTGGTCAACATAGTCATCACTGATGGACTTAAAAGCAAGACAAACCAGTATACTGTTAAGATCCCAGTGCAAGAAACAGATAACTAGGGATGAGAATGAGGAATCATGCCCACTTACATCACAGTGCGTGTCACAGCATGTAAACAATTAATTTGGCACAGCACGTACATAAGAATTATACACATTTGATTGTCATATGTGGCTGATAATATATATGAAGAGAAATTAGGCAGTGTAAAGGACAGACTAATTTAACAAATGGTTCCTTAGAACAGTCTGTTTCATCCACATTTAAAACCACATGGTAATCTACTCCATCCTTTTGTATTTTAGATTTATAATTTGATTTAAATCAATAATGTTTTGAAAGCAGATGAATCAACATTTTTTTTTTTAGAATTTTGACTGATGCAAACCTTGACTTTAAATATGCAGTACAATACAATGGAAATGTATTCAGGCATGCATATAAAAATTAGCAAAATACTGAAATCAAATGTTCAAAGTCACTTCTTCCTTCCATATTTTATTCATAGTTACTGATTCCTGTGGCTCTGATAGAGAATGAATTGGCTATCCTTTTACAACTCCGTTGCTAAAGCTGTCCAATGAATCTGCAAGACTCCTCTTTTGTGTTTTTTTAAAATGATGTTTAAAGCATTTAGTACAGCTGGATTTCTCTGTGTAAGAAAACTTTTGAGAATTATAGTGTCTCTAGTCATTGACATTGAAACATTTCAAACTGTTAATTTCTTTCCTGACAGTGCTGAAGACTTTTTTTCCCCATGGAGAACCAAGTAAATATTTTTAAAAAAAATTTTTCAAAACGCTAAACACTCTCTGATACTGTAAGAATATTTTTATAATATGAAATTTTAAACAATTTTCTGTTTTTTAAAGTCTTGTCCTATATAATCGTGATAATTAATCACTTCCAGCAAATTAATACCAAATGAATGAGGTGATAAGAAAACTAAGGCTGTGGTCCAGAATATACATACTAGGAAGCAAATTTTTATTGAAATCAGGAGTACTTATTTCTAAATAACAATTAGATTAAGTTGAATGCATGAATACATTCTTCTAGTAAGCATTTGTAGCTGTTCTGTTCTATTCTGTTTTAGTATTTTGTTTGTATCTGTCAAGACTCAAGGCAGCTTAAAAGGTTAAAAGAAATACAAGTAAAAACCAGTGTAGTTAAAAACAAACACAAAATGAAGACTAAATTATTATTAAACAGTATACAGAATTAAAACCATTGAAAGTATTGATTTAAAAACAAAGAGTATAAATAATACAACACTAAGAACACTGAAGGAGAAACTTTCACATTCAAGGTCTTGAAATAGCTTCAAAGGAGGGAGGAATTACAGCTCTGGTTGGGAGGGGGAACTGGAGAGATTTGGGCCTAGGCACAGGCTATTGAAACTATTGAATGAATTGCATATAATATAATTGATTTCATTTTATAAGTCGTTTTAGCTAAATATATATACAATTACATAGAATAAATTTACATACACTTACATAAAGCTATATATTGTATACTTGTACAGTTTATATATATATATCTATTATATTTCAACTTTAAACAGAGATTGTGCTGTGACAATTTTAACTTAATGTAAATCAATTTAAGCTGGGGATATATGTGATTATGTTTTACATGGAAGGAATTTTAAGTGCTATGTGAAGAAGCTACAAATATAATGATTTGAATTTTATATTGTTATAAATATCAAGTATTTTTATGTGATATGTGAAGAAATTATATATATAATGAATTGAATTTTATATTTTACATTGATCAAGTATAAGTAATAAGCATTAAGTATTAGGCATTATAAAATACTTTAGGATTAAGTTCATAGAACCTTCAAATCATTATAGTAAGCTTGGATACTGATATATCATTTGAATAAGATCATTTATATTAAAATATTAAGCTTTGTAAAATTGGGAAGAACAAGGGAAGAAGAGAATCTAATTCTTAAGAAAACTTAATCATTGGGAGGTAGATAAACATGGATCAAAGAACAAGAAGAGGGGTGGCGGCGGCAACGACTCCCCAGACAACTAGGCGGACAGATATACCCCAGAAATCTCAAGATTTTATGTCACAGATGATAAACAGTGACATAAACAGTATGAGAGAAGATATTTGATGGGATATAAAAGAAACAAGAAAAGAGATGAGAGCAGATATGAAACAAGAAATAGATAAACTGGGGAAGAAACTGGAAAACATAACAAAGGATGTGACTAAGTTAAAAACAGATACCAAGGAGATAAAACAACAAGTCAAACAAGTTGAAAAGGAGATGACGGAAGTGAAAGGGAAGCAACAAGAGGATGAATTTCAAATCACTCTGCAGGAGCTACAATATCGTGAAAGATGTCTTCGTTTTAGAGGTGTTCCAGAGACTTCAGCGGAGAATTTGTATGAGAAAATTGTATCGGCCTTGACAGAATTCATTGATATTGAAGAGGATAAGATGGAAACATATATTGACAGAATGTTCAGAGTTTCCACCAGAGTAGCGAGAGAGAGGAAATTACCAAGAGACATTATTATAACTTTTACGCGGACAATGATAAGAGACAAAATATTACAATGAAGCTACGATGGATTATTGAAGGTTGAAGATAAAGATGTCAGAATCTCTAAAGATATACCTTACCAAATTTTAAAGAAGAAACAAGAGTACAAACCATTGGCAAACCTTCTGGTAAAGTGCCAGATTAGTTACCAATGGGAAAAAATTGAAGGCATGTCTTTTACATATAAACAGCAGAGATACAGGATCAATTCAGTACATAAAGCAAAAGAAATTATGGACAGATTGAGGAAAGACTTACAAAAAGCTATCCCCGAAGGAGAGAAAGATCAGGAACAGGAATCTCCAGAGGAGGAAAGAGAACAACTCCTAGAAGAAGAAGACGATGGAGAAGAAGAGGTAGAAATAGAAGCAGCACAAGGAGTTTTGAAACAAGAAGAAGGGGAGCTAGAAGGAGATATATTGAAGGACTAAAGTCTAATTTCCGAAATAAGATATTAATATAATTCATTAAAATGGATTTGAAGATATATTCTTGGAACATTAAGGGGTTTAACTCTGAATACAAAAGAAGACAAATTTTTCATCATTTGGAGAAACAGAATTTGGATATAATATGTCTGCAAGAAGTTTGAATTAGAGCTCAAGATTTGAGATATGTTCGAAACCTGAAATTAGGCAGTTGTTTTGCAGCTACAATTGACAAGAAGAAAAGGGTAGTTTTGATATATGTAAATTTAAAATATGGTGCGCAGCAAATTTTCCAGGGCAGTAATGGTTGTTATATAGAAGTCGAAGTTACTCTGAAACAGGATAAAATATTAATTGTTGGAATATACGCACCAAATGGAGCTAAAGGTGAATTTTCCCCCACAATATATAAAGGGGTATTGAGATATCTTAATGAAACAGGAAATTCAAACATTATTGTTTGCAGGGAATTTAATGGAGTTATCAACCCCCAAGTGGATAGAACAATGCACAAGCTAATCCCCCGAAACAACGGTAAACTTCCTAAGAGCTTCTTTAATATGATGGATGACTTAACCTTATATGATACTTGGAGATATAAGAATGGGCAACTGGATGGATATACGTTTTATTCCGATCGGCACAAGTCAATGTCAAGGACAGATATGTTGTTGGTATCCAAACAGCTACTGTTGAAAACTACAGATATGGATATTCTTCCTAATTTGTGCTCTGACCATAATCCGTTACAATTAAAGATAAAGATCAAGGATAGAGAAATAACATGGAGAATGAATGATGAGATTTTGAATAAGGAGAAGTACATAGTGAAAGCAAAAAGAGAAATAATTAACTATTTCAATGAAAATACGACATTGGATGAAAATTATTTGGGATGCAAGTAAAGCTGTGATGCATGGTAATTTTATCAGATGGTCCGCGGAGATTAGAAAAGAAAAGAGAAATACTGAACAGCAAATTTTGGAAAAGATGAAAGAAACTGAGAAACAGATGAGACAAAATCCATTGGACAAAAAGATTAGATTACAGATGAAGGTAGATCAAGCCGAATTAAATCAACTTAATCTGGATGAAATAGAGCAACAGATACGGAGAATGAAATATAACTTTTTTGAACAAGCTAATAAACCCTCAAAGTTATTGGCTGGTTTGTTGCATAACAGAAGGGCCAGAAATTAGAACAGAAGAAGAAAGAATCACAAAACAAGAGGGAATAACACAAGCCTTCTATAAATACTATGTGAAGTTGCTGAGCAAGATCTCAAAATCAAAAAAACAAGAACTGGAAGAATATTTGGAGAAAATGAATAAAATGAGATTTAATGAAGATCAAAGATGGATTTTCAATAAATCTGTTTCCATGATGGAAGTAGTTGAGGCTATCAAAAATTTGAAGAATGACAAAACTCCAGGACCGGATGGTTTTACTGTTAAATATTACAAGATTATGGAACATGAGATTTCAATACCTTTGCAAAGTACAATAAATGAAATAATAAAGGAAGGAATACCACACACCTTGAAAGAAGCTAATATGGTGCTGATTCAGAACGAAGGCAGAGATTTAACTGATGTAAAGAATTATAGACCAATATCACTTTTGAATATAGACTATAAGATTTTTGCTTCAGTCCTAGCAGCGACACTCTAAAAAGTGCTGTCAGAGGTCATTGATGAAGACCAGAATAGTTTTTTACCAAAAAGATCTTTGAGAAACAGTATCAGAACGGTCTTAAACATAATTGAATATTATGAAAAGCATAATGAACAGAAAATGGCTATGATATTTGTAGATGTGGAGAAAGCTTTTGGTATGATCAGTTGGCCGTTCATGAAGATGGCGGTTAAACAGATGCAGGCAGGAGATAAATTTGTCTCATGGACTGAAGCAATTTATAGTCAACAACAAGCTCGATTGGTCATAAATGGTGAAAGAACACAATTGATAGAACTGCATAGAGGGACAAGACAAGGGTGTCCTTTGTCTCCTCTGTTGTTTATCATGACAATGGAAGTACTTAACAATGCCATAAGAGAACACAAAGACATAAAAGGAGTTCAAATTAAGAAATATCAATACAAGCTAAAAGCCTTCGCCGATGACTTGGTTTTATTTTTGGATGATCCAGGGAGTTGTATTGAAGATCTGATTAGAATAGATCAAGAATATGGAGAATTCTCTGGATTCAAAGTCAATAAGGAAAAAACAGTTTTGTTAACCAAAAATATGACTGAGAGAGAAGAGAAGGAATTAGCACAACAAACAGGATTTAATAGAGGACAAAAGGCAAAGTATCTAGGTATCTGGATAGCCAAAAGAAACAATGAGTTATTTCAAAATAATTATGGAAAAAAATGGAAAGAAATAACAAAAGATTTGGAAAGTTGGACCTCCATGCATTTGTCAATGATGGGGAATATAGCAGCAATAAAAATGAATGTTCTTCCAAAAATGAACTTTTTGTTCCAAAATCTTCCTGTTATAACGAATACTAAGCCTTTTTCACAATGGAAGAGAGAACTAACTAAATTTATATGGCAAGGAAAAAACCCCAAGATAAAATGGAGTATTATGACAGATCAGAAAACTAGAGGTGGAATGGGACTACCTGACTTTCAGATATATTACAAAGCAGCGGCCCTTACGTGGATAAAAGATTGGGTTGATTTACAAGATACGAGAACACTGGCATTGGAGGGTGCAAACTTGAGAATAGACAAAGATTTCACACATCATTATATTAGAAAATTGCTCTTGAAAATCTGGAATGAATATAAGAATAAAAACATACGGCAGCTCCCCACATGGGTGTCCCTTCAAGAAGCATTTTTTGGAAGTTGGACTGAAACAGATAAATGGTTGCGATATGATGATATAATAGAGACATCAATTTCTAATAACCTTAAGATTAAAACAAGAGAAAAACTGGAACAAGAAGGAATAACATTAAGTTGGTTCTCTTACAGACAGTTAACTGAAAGATTTCAGATGGACTTAAAAACATATGGATTTGAAATAAAAGAGAAAACTGGAGTGATTAAATGGCTGTTTGAAAATCCGCCTCATCTACTAGCTCTTATCAAGAAATGTTACAGCAGGAAATATCAAGAAATATTACAGCAGGAAAGGCAAGAAGAAACAGTAAAGTGAGCAATGATCTTATGGGCTCAGAATATTGGACATTCAATTCAATTAGATTCTTGGGAACAGAGTTGGAAAAAAACACAAAAATTTGCAGTAGCCCAGAATCTGAAAGAGAACTATTATAAGCTGTTTCATAGATGGTACATGACACCAGATAAATTAAAAAAGATTTATAATACAGGTACTGGACTTTGTTGGAAATGTCAGAAAGAGGTTGGTACGATATATCGTATGTGGTGGACATGTCCTAAAGCTAAAAAATATTGGAGTGAAATACATAACAAAATTTGTGCATTAGTGAAAGTTCAGTTCTCTAAGATACCGGAATTGTACTTGTTAAATATGACAGATGTATTAGAAGGTACTGGTATAAAGAAGTATTGGAGAATAATACTGTACATGATAACAACAACTCCTATTGAATATGCAAAGTTGTGGAAAACTCAGCAAATACCCGCAATAGAGCAATGGTGGGGAACATTTATTGAAAATAGAAATGCTGACATGGTCTCTCAGAGATTAAAAGGGAAATCAGACGATGAGATTCAAAAAGAATGGCAAATTGTAATGGGTAATTGCTAGGTACTGTGAGATGGAAATAAGTAATTCATGGTTTAAGATAATTAATGAGGGGGCTACTGGATATATATCATGGAGCTGGAATGTGGAGATTGAAATGCAAGAACCAACATGCAATATTAGCAGTAAAATGTGGTACAATAATATAAACATGTTAAGAGATATTGAAAATGAAATCTGGATCAGTGTGGAAGATCAAAAATAATTAATGTAAACTTACAGTTATAATAGTTGTTTTATATGTGAATTTGAATAAAATGATTAGAACTAACACTAAGAAATAATACACCTAAGAAAAGCCCTTTGGCTTGTAAGGTGATTATTTCTCCAAAACTTGCTAGAATAAATAGAATAGAATAGAATAGAATAGAATAGAATAGAATAGAATAAAAAGACCTCCACTTGCAGGCAAAAGGGTGGCAAAAAGGGAGTCAGCCTAACCTCCAGAGTTCTGGAAGTAGCAGGGCCCTCTCATTACTGTATTCTGAAGTATCACACTCTATAATATACATTCTTTTTATTATTTTTGTTCCAATGCAGTGGTTGGCCAGTATGTAGCTCATGGGTCATATGGTGTTACCCAGGTACCTATTGATCTTCTCCCTTCCTCCAGTTGACTCCCCCAAATAGCAGATTATACTCTTAGAATCTGCTAATTGTCATCCTCCTCCTGGACCATCTTCTGTGATGGGCAAAGGCTGATAAAGGCCTTTGTTTTGGAAGTGACCACTTGTAACACACTGATCTTTTGACCTCAGTTCTGTGGCCAGATTGAGGCCATTTCTGTATTACACTGTTATAGTGCTATTATTCCACTTTCAACATCCTGTGGAATTCTGGGGTTTGTAGTTTCCTGAGGCCAAAGAGCTCTCTAACTGAGAATTCCAAATGCCCCCCCTTAAACTGCAAACCCCAGGATTCCATAGGATGTCGAAAGTGGAATAATAGCACTATAACAGTGTAGAGCAGAAATGGCCTTATTACTGTTAAGGCACCTTTCTCTTTCACAACTTAAACTATCCTTTTGTCAGGATTAATTAGGATAGTCAGAAAAGCATTTTTCCCCTTGATGCTAATATGTCCCACTCCCACACAAAATGCCATTTACTTAAGGGCTACTAGCCTTTTGCAGGACCTACCATCTTTTTTTTCTTCTGTTTTTTTGCAGTAGAGTATTTTTAAGGATGTCCTTTGATTGTAAAATTTTTAATCATTTGCCCCTTGGAAGATTTACAATGTATGCCTAGCTGCATAGGTTCCTGGAAGGCCTTTCACTAACCTTAAGCCCTAAAGGCTTAGGAGGTACAGAAGTGTGTGGCAGAGCTGTTGTTGTTTTTTTCCTGGCAGGCCTTTTCTGCCTTTAATTGTTGTGCAAGGCAGAAATTCAGCAAATAAAGCTCCATTTGGCATAGGGGTGCATTAAAAGGAAACATTTTAATTGCTGAAGTTCCAACAGCTGTGCAGGTGTTAAGACATGAGAGCCTTGCCTTGAAAAAGGTGTAAGATTCACATGACTTGCACAAAAGTGACATGTTAAACAGTTAAAATCTGGCGTAACTGTTTTCTATTCGCTGAAATAGAATTACTCAGTTTGTTTTAAAAAGTTTCAAGATGGCCATGTGTGTGTGAGGTACTGACAGTTCAGAGTTTCAGTGGAAAGTATCTTCGCCTATGATAGTGGTGGTAACTCAGCAAGCAAAGCAGACTTTTTTTCAATTCTGTGTTTTTATTCCAGGTTTGCCTGAAAACATCACGGAAATAAATTTACTTATTAGCTTGTAGTCAATAATGGGCAGTATTCTACATATTAAAAATAAAGGCCAAGATCTTGACACCTTTTTGTAGTTGTGTGCCTTTAAGTCATTTCTGACTTACCATGGACTCTTAATGTGAACCCATCATGGGGTTTTCCTGACAAAGTTTATTCAAAGGGAATTTGCCTTTGCCTTCTTCTGAGGCTGAGAGAGTGTGACTTCCATGGCCAAACGGAGGTTTGACCCTGGTCTTCAGAGTCCTAGTCCAGTGCTCAGACCAGTACACCACACTACGTATCTTACACTCTTTTAGCGTAGCGTAAATATCTACTAGTGAAGTTATACTGAATCAGACACTGGATTATAGCCTTACACAGCCAGTTGCATAACAGGAGCTACAGTCTTTTATTTCGCCTGTTGCACAAAGGTCAGCTGTTTCCCCCTGCACCTGCTCAAATGAGAGAGTGTACACAGCTGTAAAACAGGTGCCAAAGGAAAGGAAAGAGAGGGGAAAGGAGAGGAAAGAGGACAAAGGAACCATTATCGAATCATTTTGGCATAAAACTGCCCAGTTATCCAGTTTCTCGTTAGAAGATAAGGTACAACAGAAATTCATGAGAAATGGCTTCAAATTTAGCTAGAACATGCACACACATAGACATGCATGCACGCACGCGCGCCCACTCACACCAGTTTTATTCAGAATAGTGAAAATGTGTAATACAAATGTGTGTGTGTGTGCATATATTCAAAAATATATGTGTGTGTGTGTATACACATACACACATTCATATCTGTGCAGCCTTTACGTTTGATAAGGAACATGTTTCATCCTTAAGTGTGAAACTATATTTCATTTTCACTCCAAGGCAAAAATGTTTATTTGGGTTCTAATTTTTTTTCTGTGTCTCCTTCCTTCAGATATCCTTTGATTTAGCAGAATATACTGCTGATGTTGATGGAATTGGCACATTACGATTGCTAGATGCTATCAAGACATGTGGTCTCATAAACTCCGTGAAGTTCTACCAAGCCTCAACAAGTGAACTTTATGGAAAAGTTCAAGAAATACCCCAAAAGGAGACCACTCCTTTTTATCCCAGATCACCATATGGTAAGTAGAACCCCCCTGCTCAGTTATAGTGACTTAAACGCAAGGATACTCATAGGTGCCATGAAGCATGAAGTGACTAGTGCAGACAGAAGCACATTGGAGTGCAGCTTCAGAGTTAAGGTTGCAACCAGTTCTATCTTTTAATTATGTTCCGGAGCAGCAGTTTGCATTGGTGAGCTGAATTTTGTAAGCAAGGTTAAAACGAGAGGATAAAAATACTCTTCATTCTTCTTCATTCCTCTTCCTCCTCGTCTTCTCCTCTCTTTAACATTTCTTTAGTTTAGTTTAGAGTTTTTTAAGAACAATATGATGCCCAGCTTTTATTGGTATACTTAATATGTTTTATTGAAATCACAATGACTATTGTACTACTAAAATACTACTATATAATTGTTGTCATTGCTTGATGGATGTAAATTAATATGTCTTTTAAATACTTTCTTGTTGAAATCCAAAAATGTGGAACTGTTCCCCATGAAGCCAGGTTTCATTGGTATGTGCTTTTTTTTTTTAGTTAACTTAAAATTTCTCATGCATTCATTACCATTATGAACCTGGATTAAGTAGACTGTGTGTAATATTATAGTGCTAAAGCCTCTGAACAAATTGGGAATTAAGACCACCTCCACCTCCAATAATCTTGTTTGGCCAAACATCATTACCACAGCATCTGCACATGTTAATGCAAACGTCTGCATAGCAATTGTATCACGCTTGTGAAAGGAAACGAATGAGAGAAGTCTTCTAACACTTGGTGTTGAGCACTGTTTCTGGTTTGTTTCACATCATTTTAGTGGGAATCAGGTGACTCTCTCAATTTTGTAGAACTACAGGTCTCAGTAGGCTTAAGCAGTATAGCCAACAGTGAGAAAAGCTGGGAGCTGCAATCCAACAACACCTACAAGGTCACATGATTCCCTTCCTTCTTGAAAAAATAGGTGTTATTCAAAGATCTCAGTGCATTATCAGGCTCTTTTGAATTCGTTGCAAGGTATCCTTTCTTCTTCTGTTCATTTATATGAGTAAATGTATGTGCTCTCTCTTGTACATATTTCAATAAATATTTCAATTCTTGTTTCAGGAGCAGCCAAACTATATGCATATTGGATTGTGGTGAACTTCAGGGAGGCCTACCGTCTCTTTGCTGTAAATGGCATTCTTTTCAACCATGAGAGTCCCAGGAGAGGTAAAGAAAATATTCAAAAATTACTTCCCTGGAGTACATCTGAACAAGAATACCTTTACAACTGCTCTCAAGATAGGCTCTAAATCTTTAGAATCAAAGCTTTCACTTTTTCATACAAAATCATTACTCGCTTTGTAAACAAAGTACTATAGAATAGTTCTATAGAAAGAATTTGGTTATTTCTTACCCATTTCAGTATTTAGCAGCTGCGTTTCCAATTTAACCCTCCAAGGCAAGTCACAGTGTAGAAGAAGATAAACTTATATTACAGGCTTTAAGGCCACAGTCTATAAAGCTCAAATGTATTTAAACCTTATAACAATAAAACAATTGAAGGAAATACTAATTTTCCTCTTTGTTAAAAAGCTGGCTTCACTGATTCCCACTGATGGGATTAATGTGTATCATAGTAACCACATGTCTGGTCTATCCTCTGAAGATTTCGTGTTAGGGATGTAAAGAATATCCACTACATGTTAGGGATGTAAAGAATATCCACTACATGTTTTACCTTTGATAAGAAAGCATGTTTTGACAGACACTCTGTCAAAAAATTGCCAACAACAGGAAAATGTTATGGTTTTTTGGGGGGGGTTTGGCCTTTTTGTTTTTTGGCATGGAAGAATTATTGGTTTAAAAAGATGCACACTACCTATGTAGTCCTTGTACTTTTCAAAAGTCCATGCAGCAAGGCAAAAGCAAAAAAAAAATCACTTGTGAAATTTGTGCAAATATTTGTTTTGCAAATGTAAAAAAACCTCCTGTCCTTTTCTATGGCAATTTTCTTTTTTTACTGTCTTTGATCCTCCTTTGCAAAAATGAAATTGGTGTGTCAGGCTCATTCCTGTGTGCAGTTTATTGGTTAGGATTTTTAATCAATCAATCAATCCATCCATCCATCCATCCATCAGGGTCCAAATAGACATTTATACTGAATAGCAAGTACACTACAGGGGAAAACACTTTTTGTGTTCTGTTACAGTCTTGTACTTCCCCTATCTCTTGATATAATTCTGAAGATGAATGGGGAAAGAGTGCAACTTAGAGAAAAAGCAATTACTGTCAGACTTTTTTGAGGGAAGGGAGCTATTGCCCTTCCTTTGCCACTTTTACAGAGCTACAACTCTGAAAAAAAGAACAGCTGACATCCATCTATTCCTAGGTGTGAGGGCAATCTTGTTATAACATCTGTTGCCCTGTTGATCACCAGGGTTGATTCCCATTTCTGAATGACAGCAAAAAAAGATTCTTTCATAAGATTCTTAAAATGTTCCGCAGTCATCCCTGGACTGTGGGTATGATCACATCTTTGCATAAGCAAGAGCATCTTTTCCAACAGAGTTAGAATTTTCTGAGTGGTCAATTGTGATGATGCAACAAATAAATATACTAAAAGGTCAAAATGGATTGTACTGAGAGAACCATTTACAACTTTCTCCTCTCAGTGAAATGAGTTCAATTACATATTTGTAGATGTTTGCTTTCATATTAGTTAAAATGGTTATAGTGGATCTATTGCACTATTTCCCCTAAATTTATTGCGTTGGTTGTTGATACTACAAAAATTGGGAGTCAGCTGGATTTCATATGAAGCAGGTTTCAGATCAGATTGCCTCTTTAAACTGAGTGTTATGGTTTGGGGGAAGAAGAAGATATTCTCTTTCTATCACTGCTTTTGATCTGTAAGATTTCTTAAACATTCTACATAGATCTGAGACTACTTCCCACTGAGCGTTCAGTTTTATGCATCTCTCTCGTACATTTATTATCCAGTGGATTTTCCTAACCTCTGATTGTAAGTTGCAGACTTTGTTTTTACGAGTTACACCTATGCACATATGCACACGCACGTACGCACACACACACATATATACCATTTTCTCATGAACAAAAACCTTGTATGAAAAAAATGCATATATTTCTGCTGCATCAGAACAGGAACAAAATTTCCCGGTATGATGAATTTCCATGATGAAATTCAAAGAATTTATAACTTAAATTTTGAAATGAAGCCAAAATTTTATCTGTTAAATATACTACGGCAACAGAGAAATAAGGTGCCACCAGAAGACACTGTTATATCTGATAACTGCTGCAAGACTGATATATGTGCAATATTGGAAAGAAAAGAAATATGTTGATATAGAAGAATGAAAATTTAAAGTCCTGGGTATGGTTGAGATAGAAAAGTGAACATTTTCTTTGAAAAATAAACCTATCCAGAACTTTGAAAAGGAATGGAGAGAAGTTTTAAACTGGATAAAGACATAGTATAAGAAAAGAAAAGGGAACAAAGTAAGATTGTATGTAAAGTAATGTAACAATGTAATAAGGTAATGCAACAAAGCAACAATGTAATAACATAAGATGTAACAATGTAAGACTATCTTCTCCTTTGAGTTTGCAGCAACTATGTATGAATGGCATGAAAACAAGCAGATTCAACTGGGAAATAAGCTTGGAAGTGGGGAGGTTATTTTCAATTATGAACTTCAATAAAAAATATTCTAAAAAAAAGGCAAAAAAAGAACAGGAACAAAATCAGCCAGTGGAACACGGTGGGTGAGACTGGTGTCATTGTTCTTTCAGAGTTAATGTAAAATGTCTGTGAATTTTGTAATTCTGGAGAGGGCAAAACAATATTTTTCTTCGTTCGAGTATGAGCTATTAATCGTTTTCAGAACTTTATCAACACTAGAAAGCTTATTGAATGTGGGAGGTGAAAGGGCAGATTGTGATGTTTCCTGAAAATTGAAATGTTCATAGTGTATGCTTTGTCATTCAGACTTTTCTCAGGAGCTAAGGGAAATGGGAGTTGGACAGAACAGTAAATGATTCTTTACTGATACGCTATATTTAATAAATGCTCCTCCTCAGCTGTAAGAAATCATTTTTATGCTACAATTCATTGCAGTGAATTCGACTGGTCCCACAGTAGAAGGTTGGGACTATTGTCCATCTTTTTATATGTGACAATTGAAATGTCTGCCAGACTTCCTTGCCTTCCTACAGTTCATGAATTTTCTACGAGAAGCTGTACAGAGAAAAAAATGTATAGTGAAAAAATCACACCTACTCCACCCTAATCAAAAGTGTTACCGTATCAGTTTATATAATAATCCTGAGTCTTGGGTATGTGCCAGAACACTTGGCTAAATGAAGCACCATTTATCATGTTTGATCCTAGAACAGACTGTAGAGACAAAAGTGCTGTATTCTAGGACTTGGCTAAATTAAGAGGCTGCAAAGTGGTAAGTGTGGTAGCTAATGCCACAGCCACTCCCTCCTCCAATAATTACGTATTCGTTTGTGAGCAATAAAGAGTCCAGTGGCAACTCATACTTCATACTTCTTTAAGGAGGATGTTTGTGTGAAGGGTTTAAGAAACCATGGTAGGTAGGATGGTGTTCCTGGGAAATTGTCAAAAGACAATAAGAGAGCTGGATTTGTAACTGCTCAGAAAAGTAAGTAATTGTGTGAAGTGTCAAAAAAGATAATAAGGGAAACCTCTTGTAATTGTGAGGTTTCTGTCCTGGGGAACTACATTTACGTTTACTGTATTTGCTGGAGTATAAGACAAACCTGTGTATAAGATGCACCCCATTTATACAATGGCAAATACTATTTGCCAGTATATAAGACACACCAGCGTATAAGATGCACCCCATTTTCAAACAGTATTTTTTAGGGGAAAAAGTGAGTCTTATATGCCAGCAAATAAAGCACTTACTAAGATCTTGCTAGTCAACTCAACAGACTTAAACTTAGTTAAGTTTTGATACTGACCTCAGTGATTTAAAATTTACATGCATGAGTTCCCAGATATTGTCCAGTTAAATTGGTTTTCATTAGTAGGACTTGAAAGACCTGTCAATGATACATGGGAAAGCTTATCAAAGTGTATAATGTGGTATGTGGAGCACTAGCCTTACCATCATAAGTTCAACTTTAAAATATATAATTTAATGTTATGTGGAATGCTCATTTCTTGCTTCTTTAGATATCTGCATTAATGTAAGGGGTTGTTTTATAAACCTTTCTGTAACAATGTGAATTATGCAATTGACCTGTGAGTTAATTACTACTGTTCTCATAGACGTAGGTCAGGAATTGATAGGCATAGATAGTTGCTGAAGAATCATGAGGAAATCCATAGCCAAATAGCCTTCTGGATCTTGTTTTCCAAATATGATATTGATAACTAGTGACAGTCTCCCAGTGGTTCTCAGGCCATTCAGATAACATTGCATACTGATGGACAGGTTTTCCCAAGGTACCATTTTCTTTACATATAAATTGCTACCTCATGAAGTCCTAAACTTGGGGCTTCACTAGAGATGCCAAAGTACTTTGAACATACTAATGTCAGCAGATTTTGTGCAAGGCCATTTTTTTCTTTATATATGAAACTTGATAGGACTTTTTCCTGCTAGAATTGCTGGTTGGTAGCCCTTTTTTGCTGGATCAGTCTTTGTTCTCAAAAAAGAGTTTTTCTTCCGTTTCACAGAATGTCATCATTAATAGCAAAGAAAGACTGTGAAAATATCAGTTGATATAATAGAGTGGAATCCGCTGAAGTTTTTCTGTCAGTAGAATAACTTTCATTTGTGGAAGCAGGAAGGGGCAACTCCTCATTCTTATATAGTCATTCCCACGTGCCTTCTCCCTGAGAAGAGAAGAAAAGAGGTAATGAAAGTCCTGCCACTAATGCAGGCCTCTCCTCACATAGTAGTGAATTCTTCCTACAGCGTTTAGTATAACATAGGTACTACAATATTTTCTTTAATCTTTAATAATTATTGCTCCCTGAGCCTGACCTTTGTTAAATATTGTACAAACTATTTAAAGAACGAATGAAGTATTAGAAACAGTTATTACAGTGGAGACAAAGCTATTTGCTTTCCTTTGGTGAAAAGATATCACTTATAAGGGACTGATCGCATTCATATTTCTAGATAGCCCATAAGTTTACTTTAACATGGCAAGAGTGAATAATAGAAAAAAATTGTGTCATAGGAGTCAAGTAAGACATTGTAGAGGTAGGAAATCCAATTGCGTTGTTTTACGGTCATTTGTCTTGTCCCCATTCCCTGACAAATGATAGCTTGGATCAAAAGATTATAAGAAGCTTTCCTGCTTTAAAGTAATGAGAACAACAGAAACATTCAAACTACAGGCGGTTCATAACTGTGCCTTTCCTTTTTTTGAAATGGCTGCCTGCCAGCTATTTCTTTGTATAAAGGCAGCTTTGTATATAATAAGTTATATAAATTGGCTTTGCATAGCTTCTTGATTGTCACTGGCCTCAGAATAATAAAAGCTGTAAAGAGTTCTCTGTGAAGGCTACCTTATCAATGTGTATGGCAGATGAATACTAGAGACTGAGATTATAGTTCACATATTTTTTTGAGAAGTCCCTGCTTTGTAGCAAGTTTAGAAGTGATGTCCTAGATTGCTGAAAATTCCTAGATACTTCAAGTAACAGCCAGTGGATGACAGTATCTTTGTGGTCAATGACACATTGTCCCTCATCCATCTTCCCACTCTGAGATTTGTCTCGGTAAGTGTTATGGCGGTGAAGATTTCATCTATATTGTCTTTTTCCCTCTGATTATTCAAGGTCATGAAGACATTTCTTCTTCATGGTTACTGTGACATACAGATATGGGTCAGTCCACATCTGTGCAGCCCATCTTCTCTTCTGCTTACATAAGGAATTGCTAAATCTGGACAATTGCAAGCAGTAGTGATCAGCAGCAGAACCTTGGCTTGTCTGCATATTCAAACAGGCCTTTTAATTGTTTGTGTGTCATAGAATTATCTTTGTGGTCTGGTAAGGTGATCAGACCTGTTGAGAGTAGATCCCTCCCCACTGACCTGACTAGAGTTCCTACGTTTTTCAAACAGCAGTATAGGACAGCCCCCTCTTTGTTGCCAAACCAGCTCAAGATTGGCAGGTACACATGAGGCTGGCCTATATATGAAACCTGCACTAGGAGAGAGCCTCTCCAAGAGTTTCAGGATCTCATAAAATTAGAGATCTTGCAGGAGCCCAGAATTTTCACAATACTTAAAGTGAGCTTTAGTAGGTCTGCCTCATGTGTTACTTCACCTCCGCTGCCTGGCCCAAAAAGTGGAAAGAATTGCCAGCTGCATTCACAACAAGTGGATCACTGCAGCATTTTGAATATAATTTGAATTAATTTTACTGTGTAACAAATGTTCTCAGGTTAATCTATTGTAAGCATAATTGCCACCTGCTCTTTCCAATCTCACTGTATCAAAAAATATAAGATTTGGGGCTGCTTAGTCTCAAATACAAAAATATATGCAATATACTCAAGCCCCAGACCTTCTTCCAGATCCCCAAGCCCTGTTAAATTGTGTTAGCTTCCCTCTCCCCCAAATTCATCCTAAGGTTGATAGAAATGACCAAGCTATCAAGTGGTATGATTAGTTCACCTCAGTTTGGATATCTGTATGCACTCCCAGTTCAGTTGGAGTTGGTTCTTACTGATTTATTTATTTCATTTATATGGCATCTTTCTACCAAAGTGGAACCCAGCAGCTTACAAAAAGAATCAGTTAAAACCTAACAATAAAATTTTAAACACAGTTAAAATATCACATTAAAACAGTATAAAATAGTTTAAAAAGTAAACAAAAATTAAAAATAAAATACCCCCATTAAGAAGTTTTCCTACAAGCAGTTACACATTAATTAAAAGCCTGTTGAGCAAAAAAGGTCTTTGCCTGTCAGAAGGAGAACAGAGAGTGGAATCAGAGGATGGGAACAGTCAGTGAGAAAGCTCTTTCCAGTGTCCACACTGAATGAGACTGTGATGGTGGCAGGGCTGAGGCCATTTCTGCACTATACTCTTATAGCGTGATTATTCCACTTTCAACATCCTATGGATTCCATAGGATGTTGAAAGTGGAATAATCGTGCTATAAGAGTGTAGTGCGGAAATGGCCTGAAAGAAAGGCCTGCCCTTGTCCCGCTGTTGATGCTCAACCAGAATTCAGAATGCCCACAATTCAGAAGCCATAGCAATAAGAAATTTCCAATATCAAACAGTCCAGGGTCAAGAAGCCATAAATCAGAGCAGAGTACAAGCAGTACAAGCAGAAAAGTCAGTAAACAGCCAAGACTTATAAATCCAATAGCAGAATCAAGTTGTCAGGAAATGAACTGAACATTTGCTTCCAGTAGTTTGACTGGACAAAAGTCCCTCTTATATATGCAGCCTTCTAGAGGAAGGCTTGGAGACCTGTAAAGGCCATGGGAGTCACCCAGAGATAGTCTCATGGTGCCAAATCAGCCAGGGTTGTAATAGTCAGAGCTGTTGGTGGCTCCTGCAAAAATCTCCTTCAGTGGTATCCTCCTTTGCAGCAGGAGGGTCAGTAGCATGCATGTTTGGGGGGGCCTAGAGATATTCATAGGTTTTCCATGTTTGTAAGAATCCTGCGTGGCTAAACCCCACTAAAATTGAGGGCCCACTCCTATCTCTGTTGCTTCTTCACTACAGCTGTTTTCCCAGCACTCTAATATGTTAAAACAACATACGATTTGTCTGTGTGTAAGTGAGGTCCTGACAGCTTCCTTTGCCGTCAAATAATGTTGCTTGGGAGGGGGTGAGAGAGTTGAAGGATTGTATGATCTTGCCCCACCCTTCTGTACATTTGTTGTACATGAGAAGAAGCTGCACATGCATATCAAGAGTGGTTCCTGGCATAATGAGTATGAAGAAGGTCTGTATGTACACTGGTACACACATTGTTGTGTACCTTCAAGTCATTTCTAATTTATAGTGCCCCAAGGCAAATCTGTCAAGTGGTTTTCTTGGTAAGTTTTGTTTAAAGTGGGTTTATCATGGCCGTCCTTGGAGTCTGAGAGAGTGGAAGTTGCCTGGTGTCCAGTATCCACAAAAATATCATTTTTTTCAGAGTAGAATTAAGATATGAGGCAGTACATATGGAAGCTGTGGTAGGTGCACATTCATGGGTAGTTCCCCCCTGAGTGAATAATGTCCTATTTCTTCAGATGGGCTCTCCAACTGAATCTTTTTCCATACTTCAGGCACTTATAGACCTGCTCTTCTATACAAATTATTTTGTGTGAACTGAAGGTTGACCTTTGGAGGAAGATTTTGCAACAATCCTGCTATTTATATTGCTTCTTTTGCATAGCTTTATTTGATCCACACTGAGGTCACACTTCTCAGCAAAGTTCCCCCCCACACACACACACTCCAGGCTTTTATATGTGAATACATTGGTGTATCTTCAGGGATGATCTCCCTCTTAATGTTTCCTGCTTTCCAAGCACTTACATGGTTTCTCTTCCAGGTGATTCATTTGATCTAAAATGAAGCTGGAGGGGTAACTAAAATCTACCCCACACTCTTTAGCTTTATATGTTTTCTCTCCTTTATGAATTGTTTGATGTGACGAGAAAGTTGACCTCTGACCTTCTAATTGAGGCTGTTTCCACACTGCTTACATTTATATTTTTCTCTCCTGTAAACTAAAGTTTTGGTGAGATCCTCTACATGTTTAAATTGCAACATAACCATTTCCAAAATGGTGACTGTATTAGCTTTCCGCACCAAAACCAACATTTATCAGATATTCCTTGAACATAATAAAATGTGTTATGGTGTTAAGCTCTTGCAGATTAGAGTCTGTTCCATGGTGTGTAAATTCCATTGCATTTGTATAAGAATATTAACTCTTTTTTCATGTGTCTTCCATTGTTTTAGGTAAAATGACCTGTGCATTCATTAGCAGGTGCTTCACACATCTTTCAGTAGATTTCTCCTTAAATAAAATCTATACTGTCATCATTTTTATTTTGGAATGTCATCTGCATTGATTTAACTTTTTTTTAAAGAATGTCTATGGCCAGGTAGGGGTCAGAGGGGGCAGAATTAGGTTCCAACTGTGCCCACTCCAACATACTTTCTGATATTAATTTTGAACTCACCTTTTTCTGGAGTCTTTGATATTATCTCCAGGTGTTTTATTTTTATAGTTTCCTTTAGGTACATTTGTCCTCCAAACCAGTAAATCTTGATATCTTTTAAATGAGTTCAACTAAATCTATGGGACTTCTATCAACAAATGCTTAGAAGTGAAGGATCAGGTTCATAAAATGATCTGTTTGGATTCAAAATTGTAAGGAATTTTGTTTTAAAAAATTCGTTATGTAACATAAAAGCTCTGCTCTACTTTTCCCTATTTTTGTTACAGTAATTATTTTTATTTATTTATTTTTCCAATACAAAAAGGAGAGGTGGCTATTTTGGCCATAAAAAAACATATTCATCAGCCCAACCAAAAGAGTGCAAAGTGTATGTAAGCTCTGGAGATTTCCAGATCTTTTCATCAGTTATCTTTTTAAATTCCCCATTAGTGTTTGGATGAGCCGTTGAGACACCGTTGGGATAAGCTAATGGGGATAGTTTTTATACCTCAGAGTTCTCTAAGGACATTGCAATAATAGGTAATTCCTGTAATTAGTAAATAGACTGGAAAGGAGAGGCCATCCATCTTGTTTATATAACTGGCAGTTCTTCAATAGCATGTAGAACCAAGAGCTGCAAACCACTTTTCCAAACGGTTTTAATCTTCCCTTAAGAGGTAATCTTTGCAGAATGGAAGTTTTCTTGATTGAGTCTAGTAGGTCACGGCATCAAAGCTCACTAAAATACACATGATGATTACAGATCTAATTGCTCATACAATGTATGGGTGCTGAAAGCTATTAGCTTTGCATGCTAGGTTCTTGCAATCTTAAATCTAAGATTGTATATTTTTACTTTCTTTGTTGTAGGGATGGCAGAGGACAGTTGCTTGCTTTTGCAGTGCAAGATGTTCCAAAATGTCAAGAATTATAATAGAAGGCTTAAAAGCAGGTGTTAGGAATTTTCTAGCAAGACCTATGAAAATAGGAAAATTCTTTAGTTTTGGAAATCTCAGTTCCTGAGTTTGTAATCATAGCATATTATAGAACTCAATGGTATGTGGCAAAGTTTTCTTTTAAATCTCTCATACTACAGCATGACAAATCAGTTGTTAACTGTGTAGTATTCTAGATGTAATCCTTGAGTAATTAAGTCCAGTTGCCCATAGAGGCCTTTTGTGTGGACAATACAAATAATTATGGGAATGAAGATGAATCAATGAATGAATCAATTTTTTGAACATTCTCATATTGTATTCCTTGCTGTTTGACCATGCATTCAAGAAGATAGAATTTTGGATTCGAACATTGTCCATGCATTAAATCCTGTGAAAGGCACTTCACATGACTAAGAGGAATATGTTACTGGCCCCTTTTGATAGCTGCATAGATATTTACAAGGATAAAACCCTACAGTGCTATGAGTGCATAGGCTTTTCTCCCTGTGGGTTTGTATACTGAATGCCTGGGTATCCAAGGCAAGGCTGGAACAGTAGCATAGCCCTGATGCTTCCCTTTAGTTACATGGAGTCCCATTTCTGTATGAAGGGTGCCTTAATCATATCTTCAGCATGTGACTATTTATAAACCTTTATTTTAACCCCATTAATGTATTTGAAGATCAGGAGTGGCCAGTAATGTCTTTCAATATTTTCAAAACGTTTTTCAGAAATATAAGCCTGGATTTATGTTTAAGAAGTCTAGGAAGCACTTTTATTGACATACAATAAAAAAAAATAGAGGAAGCACTTTTATTGGCACACAAAAGGATGGCCCCTGGTGATCCAAGCTATATTTAACGCTTTAAGCATTAAAACCAGCACTTGGAAATCTATCCAGAAATGGGTGTGGATTTCGGACAGGTGACAAAACCAGTGATCTATGTCAAAACCATCTAATACATATTTTAAAAGTTTTGAACTAACTGAATTTTTGTTTTCAAAGGTAGCCCCATACATTCTTTTTTAGAAAAAGTACAGTAAACTAAGGAAGAAGCTACCAAAATGTACATAATTTTGATGAAGCTATCTCTGTTAGTTTATTTGCTGAAGCATACTTCCCCCCAAAAAATAGACAGATGAAAACTAGAACACATGTGACTAAACGACATCAAAGTGTGGTCAAGATGACAAAAGTTATCAGTGAAAAAGCCGTAGTCTAGGAGGAGCTGCAGCAGTGCCTAAGCCTACTGGGAAGGGCAAAATTCTTTCCCCCTCCCTTCTCCTACTGATGAATTAATTGAGTGCAAACTACTTTTCTACTTTGAACTCAGTTTGCAGTAACTGAAGAAAAAAAAGATCACCAAAGAAGAAAGTGGGAGGATGAGAGAAAAAATGGGATATTTAAAAGCATCTGAAAAAGTGGGACAAAAGAGAATTAATCAGGACACTTGGAGGGTAAGCTGAAGCTGATAAAAGGCACTCCGAATGCCTGATTGTATTTGTAGATCAAGGCATTTTGATTTCCAAAATCAGACCTGAACCTGGATTATCTGGATGCAGAAAATTAGTTTCACCCAAGACTCATTGATAACCACCCATGTCTCCACGATTAAGGATTTGGAAACTTGCCTGTAATTGTTCACATTTTCAAGACTGAGGTTAGCTTTCTTCAAGAGAGCAATATTCACCGCCTTTTCTAAAGCATAGTTGTTTAAAGTCTAACCTTCATTGGATTCTGGATTTCTGAGCAAGTGCTTAGACGTTTTGGTTTGAGCTTCAATTGAATGTTTGGCAAAGACTGTCTAATTCTTTTACTGTTGGGAGGCCTAGAGTTTTTTCACATGTGTTACTCCACAGGTGACCATTCTGATAATAAATTATAGGGAAGTATCATTTTGGTTTTGTGGCTAAATATTTTTTGTCTGCAGACTTATTCTTTATGTGTCTTCCATGCAGAAAAACTCAAGTTTGTTCTTTAATGTTTGGGTTGTCATCTTGTTTTTCTATTTTGTTTTCAGAAACTTACACTTGAGTTTATTTTTCTTGGTTTGGTGCCTGAACTGAATGTTAAAGCTTCAGATTAGGGGTGCTTAGAATTTCAAAGAAAGATATTTGATGAGAAAGTATAGTTAATGTGACATGTATGCTGGCATTTCTTAGCTTGCACAAGTGATAAATGATGACAGAATGTAGGAGATTGATACAAGGAGGGAAGTCTGAAAGAAATTATCATAAGCTTTATTTCTTAAGATCAGGCAGGAGACAGTTACCAGACAGTTTCTAATCCCTATATGCTATCTTTCTCTCCATTTTAGGGGCTAATTTTGTTACTCGAAAAATTAGCCGTTCTGTTGCTAAGATCCACCTTGGGCAACTGGAATGTTTCAGTTTGGGCAATCTGGATGCCAAAAGAGACTGGGGTCACGCCAGGGACTATGTTGAGGTATGCCATTGGTTGAATGTCTGTTGTAAAATAATTACTTTCTTGCAGCATCTTCAGAGAAAATGTATGACCTGCAGTTGGGTTTTTTTTTCTGAACCTGAGATTTCCCTCATTTGTCTAGAGAAGAAACATAGGAGGCAATCTCATTTATAACTTGTGGATTTGGGAGAGAGGGATCTTCAGGTTTAAATTTCTTTCTATATTACTTTGGTATGGGAGTGAAAACTAGATCATCTCCTTCCCATACTCTGCTGCTAATGTTTTTGTGCCCTCTTAATGGAGTACTGGGATCAGATAATTCAAATGTAGCAAAACTTTTCAAGATTTTGCTATGTCTTGATGTCTTCTTACAGTGCTAAGAGAAATTGATGCTCTGTGGAAGGGCATTTTGGTTTTCACTTGGATATCATTGTAGTTTTTACTGCTGCTTTAACTTAAACCAGCTCAGAAAATACTGCCATTAATTATCTGATGTATGCAGACATTTTCTGGCTTTCCCCCCCCAAAATATATATTTCCAGACACACTGTTGCTTAAACATGAGGAATCTCATTAAAATTTCCCTCTGTTTTTATTGAGGCAGTTGCTGCCTTATTTTGTAAAGTTTCTTTCTCTCTTACTGGTATTTTGTGGACAGAATCCTGTTAGTGCCCTACATATGGTACTGGTAGGATGAAAAAGGCCATGACAGAAGTAAAGCATTAGAGAAATACACTTGTCAGAGGCAGCAGATTATGAGTGGAATTTTGTTGGCTACTTCCAGCCAGAGTAGCTCGATTCAGTCAATTGATGAATGATGAGTAATCACACAGGCAAATTTCACTGTTTCAGTGGGTCTTCCCTAATCATGTAGAAGTGAGATTTAGGACAATATCACCCTAATCTTTCCATTGCTGCACAATCCTGGAAAAAAGACAACTGCTGATGTAGTATATCAGTTGGATTCTGATCTGTATCCTCTCCTCACGCTCCTATACAGATTCATAACCACATGGAAAAAGGCTAGCATAGGCCAGACTTTACCTCACTCCCGCTTCCCACCAAAAAAAAAAGGGGGGAAAGGAAGAGTGACTGCCATTCTGTGCTTATCCAAATCACTGTGTAAACACTGTAGATTTCTTCCGTGAAAGCAGAGAAGGAAATTATTTGCATATATAATTACATAAGGAAACTTTAAAAAAGGGAAATAATGTGGAATTTTTAAAATCAGTTGAATGCCTGGTGCGAATGCTTCATTGAAAGCACAGATAATACAGACTAAGCATACCAAATCTAATGTAATAAACTGTTGCAAGGAAATGGGCCTGGATTTAAGGATTAAGTTCCCCGTTGCTTCTGACTCTGTTCTTCACAGTGCAACCTTTTCTTTAATGTAGACTTTACAGCCTTTTCAACCTAAAATGCTGTATCTGTATCTCAATTCCACCTGGCCTGACTTCTTGCAAAAATATTAGTTGCATTGGAAATAAGAATACCAGTTAGCTTCCAAATGTGCTGGCCACCAGATTGTATGTACTCAGTTGGGGTTTCTGCCAAGAACACATGTTGATGATGTAAGTAGCATTCCAGATCTTTCATACATTCGGGGCTGTCCCAATATTGTTCTGCAATAGTTCTTAACTATGCTAAGAGGTCATCTAGAATATCTCCCCAGAGATTAAATCTTCCATATAATAGGCCCCTTTTTAATTCCTGGACACCCTGAATATGTGAACTGCAGCTATAAAAAGTCAGTCACTGTAAACTGGAAATAAATGGCGATTCCAAATTTTAGTGCACTGATAAGCTAAACAGCAATAATTTAGTGTTGCTGTATAGTTGCTATAGAGTACTGCAAATTAGATATTTCTGGGAGCATTTTTTAAGCTTCCTAGAATCCTTACAGTAGTATAGATGGACTTATAGTACACTTTCTCAGTTTAATTTTGTTTTTACATAATAGGGCTCCAGACATTTTGGCTGGAGTTGATAAGAACCCAAGTGAAACATATATATAAACATATAAGCACACACTTACACACATTTGTGTGTGTATGCATATAATATTTCCTGCAGGGAAGTGTTTTTCTATCAAGCAGTGGCAAGGACATGTTATTGTGTAGGGACTATATTTGAGGAGGTAGTGCTATAAATAATATGTTGTATGTGTTTATGTTATAAATATCTGAATGTGTTGCATATATTTGAAATTTTATTTAAACAAATTTTTTGAAGTAGAAAACCACCTTTCATGCTTAGATAATTGTTCTACTAGAGCACAAGTCATGTGAGCCATGCGCCAATCTGAAACACTTTCATTTCAGCCCTACAGATATCTGAGTACCCCTTATGCTGAATTCCCTTATGTTGCTGAATTCTCTTGCTTCCCTGCCAGTTTTCATTCTGTGCTGGACTGACCTTGATCAAAAGAGAAATCTCTTCTTTCTCACACAGCATGGAAAACATGTAAATTAATGATTTGCTGTCTTACTGCCCTTGCAGATCTTTTTCATTCCCTGCTAGGAATCTCCTTGCATAGTCCAAGAACAGGAAAAAGGCTAGATAGAATTGGATGAATGGGGAAGGAAAATGAAGATGAACAGATGGGTACATAGCTTTGTGTGAAGATATGTGAAGAAGATAAGGAGAGAGTGAGAGACAAAAATGACAGGATATTAGAAACCATACTTTTGGTATTGCAAGAGTGAGATTGAGAGGAAGGGAGAAGGGAAGAAAAGGGAAATAGTTAGATGAGAGGGGAAGAAGGGGACGTCTCCATGCACTTTTGATGATCCCTGGCCAAATCAACGTGGGTCTCAACCAGTTTCCATAGAAGGAATGAGTCTCTCAATCCCCAAAAGATGGCCCTTCCCACTCTAAGTAAACAAGAGCTTCAAATACTCAAATACAAATGACTGAGCTATTTTTTTTATTGAATACCAGTTGGTAAATGTGTTTCCTGGATATAATGTAATTATAGAAATCATTAAAACCCAAATATTTTGCTATTAAACAGAATGCCAGCAGGTGTACATGTCATGACTGTGTGTAATTCTGTTTAGATTAAGTTTTTGAAAGGCAGTCAATTCCACTGTGGGTGGGGATGGGGGGAATAAGCAGTATATCAGCAGTGTTGATATATGGATCTTCTGTGCCTTGTTTTGTTCTCTGAAGATAATTTATTCCTTTTTATTTGCTACAGTACAGTACAATAAACCATCTGGTAGATATGTTCTAATTCTAGTACAACAGTAAGCACTTAACAGTCAATGATTCATTTCCTATATAATGTAAAAAAATTCCAAGACATATTACAAATATCCTCACATTTTCCCAAGAGAACCCTATTTCAAAATAATGTAGATTCCCACAAATATTTAACTTGGAGCAGTGAGAAAGTACTTATCAACCCATTACCAATGTTTTATTTGTTAGCAACTAAATACCAATAATACCAGAATCACGAATAAATAAATCTCATATGTAACTTCATTATATTGTTGTTGTGCAGCATTCTTATGATTTGTCCCTAAATTTTTTTTTTTTTTTTGCCGTCATTTTCTATCTGTTTGAGTGTGAGAAGGATGAGGCTATGTAGGCACTGAGCATCTTTGATATCCCCATTCACCTTTTCATGTTTAAAGGCATGTTTGATATAGCCGCTTTTCATACAATGATAGAGTTAGAAGAGACCACAGGGGCCATCCAGTCCAACCCCCTGCTATGCAGGAACACACATCAAAGCACTCTCAACAGATGGCCATCCCGTCTCTGTTTAAAAACCTCCAAAAAAGGAGACTCCACCACACTCTGAGGCAGCATATTCCACTGCCGCACAGCTCTGACCATCAGGAATTTCTTCCTGAGGTTCAGATGGAATCTCTTTTCCTGCAGCTTGATTCCATTGCTCCTTGTCCTAGTCTCTGGAGCAGCGGAAAACAAGCCCGCTCCCTCTTTGACGTGACATCCCTTCACATATTTAAACATGGCTTCACAGCCATTGCTTCACAGTTTTGAAAAAATGTACGTTGAGAAATTGTTGGTCTCACCTGAAATTATTCAGCTGATAGTGGGATGATGGTAATTGACTTTCACTACTTTATTTATTATTGATGCTGTTGCTCCCTCTGTTGTGGGAAACATATTTTCCCTTGATAAATTTGTGTCTGCTCATAGATCATAAGCAAAATTTTCTAATGTTCCTATTTTTTTAGTAGTAAATGTTTTCAGAAGATCTGACTAGATTATATTATTATGATAGATAACACAGTATCCAGTTATCACCTTACCCATTTTTCCACACCTCATTGCTATTAATTAAAATTCTCAATACAATGCTTGGCATCCAGGCTTATTGTACAGTGTTTCAGTACTATATGAAAAAACCTACCACGTCAATATCATATGTTCTTTCTCTCCTATTCCAATGCAGCCATGAGGTTGCAAGACAAATATAAAAATGCAAACTGTGGTTAGTTTTAACTAGAGTGTGTCCAAATAAGCCAACTTCACACCATGATTTACAATTCGGATAAATCATAGTTAAAACTAAGAATAATTCCTAGTTCTGATAAAAGGAAAAAATGTTAATATAAAAATGAAAAAAATGAAATTCCTTTATAAAAAGGCATTATAAAAGAAACGATAACTGTGAAGGTGAAGAAAGTAAAAAGACATCCTTGGAATGCATTTGATATCCACCAATTAAAGTATTTTTGATTTAACTTTTTAACTAACTACAGTCATCCCTCCACATTTGTACATTTAAGTTTTGCAGATATGATTATTCATAGATTATTTGCTGCCACCTCCACTATGCCATTTTTATTAGGGACTTTAAGTCTTGCCTCACATTTGCAGTATATCTGCAACTCTTGCAAGACTGAGAGGGATTGCAAGAGACTGTGAATGCAAGGTAAGTCTTGTAAATCCCTATTAAAAATTAGGTAGGGCAGCGGAGGCAGCAGCAAATTCTGCCAGCCAGCCAGTTTTGCCTTGCAAAGTAACTCTACCACCTCGAAGGCAGAATGGGGTGATTGGTGTGCTCCCCACCACAGATGCAAATATGTACTGTGCTTTTGAATCTACGGTGAGTTGACTGTGCAGATTGTATTTTTGTGTGTGTGATATATATGGTTTTGGGAGCCTAGAGATATTTGTAGTTTTTCCACTTTCACAGAGGACTTGTACCCCTAACCCCTGTGAATATGGAGGAATGACTGTACTTGAAATTTACATGTTACTACATAGGTAATACATTGTGTTTATTAGCAATATTTTCATAGCTTTTTTTCTGATGGTGAAAAAAGAGTATGCTTGTATTTGAAAACAAAGTTAACATACATTTTTAGAAGACCATAGCTTGTGTTTTCTTTCTCATTTCCACTCACACTAAAGAGAGCTAAAAACAGGTTGATAGACAGTACAATTTAAATATAGTATTGTATACAGCCAACACATGAGGGTCTGAAAAATTAAAGGGAAATTCAAACCAAGAATAGGGATGGTATATGACCAGCATATGTGATCGGGACAAAATAAAAAGTTGCTGGAAGCAATACACTGAGGAGCTATATAACTGAGATGAGATGATGACAGATTCCTTTAAGGAAGGAGTATTTGAAGTTAAACCCACAATATTAGCAAGTAAAATGGAAAATGTTGTCAAAGCACTTAGAAGAAATAAATCACCAGATACCAATGACATACCAAGTTTCAAGGTGTAAAGCTGGAATCTATTGAAATTCTAACAAAAATATGCCGGCAATAGTGGGGAACAAAACAGTGGCCCACAAACTGGAAAGGTTCAAAATTCATTCACCAAGTCCCCAAGAAAGGGAGCCTCTTGGATTGTAGTAAACATCAGACTGTTGCACTGATCTTCCATGCAAGCAAAGAGATTTTCGGGATTTTACTGTACATGCAGGGAGAAATGCTAAATGTCCAAGCCAGCCTCAGCAAAGGAAGAAGCACTAAGAATCGTATTGCAAACATATATTGGGTAATTGAACGCACCAAAAATTTTTAGAAGAAAACCATCTTGTGCTTCGTAGATTATTTCAGAGCTTTTGCCTGCATTGATCATGAGAAATTAAGGTTCATTTCAAAAGAAATGGGAATGCCACAACATCTGATTGTGCTGATATGTTTCCCCACTCTGGACAAGAGTTCACTGTCATGACACAATATGGAGAAACAAAATGGTTTCCCCTTTGCAAGGGGATCAAACAAGGCTGCATTTTATCCCCTATCTCTAATTTATGTACAGAACATATCAGTGGAAAGCAGGAGTAGGCTCAGAGAAAATAAGCATAAAAATTGGAGGAAGGAATATCAACAATTTAAGATATACAAATGATTTCATCATGCTTGCAGAAAATAGCAAAGACTTGAGACAACTACTGATGAAAGTTAGGAAGAAAGTACAAATGCAAGGTTGCAGGTAAATATTAAGAAGACAAAAAAAATGACTACAAATGATTTTCATAACTTTAAGGTGGGCAATAAAGACACTGAAATAATGAAAGATTTCCTATACCTTGGTGCAGTCATTAATCAAAATGCAGATTGCCATCAAAAATGAGAAGACAACTAGTACATGAAAGGGCAGTCGTGAAGGAACCAGATGAGATCGTGTAAGCATAAAGATATAAGATACCAGTCAGAATCATTCAGGCCATAGTAGGGTTGTTTTTTTATGTATGGTTATGAAAACTGGACAATGAAGAAAGCTCACAGGAACAAAATCAGCTCATCAGAAGTGTGCTACTGGAGAAGAGTTTATGGATACCATGAACTGCTAAAAAGACGAATGAATTGAGCGAATCAAGCCTAAACTGTTACTAGAAGTGAAAATGACTAAATTGAGGCTGTTGTACTTTAGACATATCATGAGATGATGTGACTCTTTGGAAAAACTGATAAAGCTTGGTAAAATGGAAGACAGAAAAGAGGGAGACTACACTGACATGAATTCATTCGACTAATGAAGATGTGCCCCTGAGTTTGTAGGACCTGAACAGGAAGGTCAGTTGATGACTGGGGCTCTCTGAAGTCTCTCATTCAGGGTCACCATAAGTTGAAGTCAACTTGATGGCAAGTAACACTGCCGCCACCACCACCACCACAACAACAACAAACTCTACAAAATAAAACCACCCCTTGATAGAGGCATTAATCCAGAATTTTCTGAACCCGAATCTGGATCCAAATCCCTGGAAGGTTCTGGGAATCCACAAATCTCACGAATCTCGAATCTTTCAAATTCTTTTTTTAAAAAGTGTTTAAAAATCAAGGGAAAAAAAGCACTTCTACTGATAAGTGCTTTTGAACCAGAGTGCTGGTGCAACAAAAGTGCTTTTGAACCAGAGTGCTGGGTGCAACAGACAATATCTGCAGTAACACAAATCAGCAAGGCTTTATGCATGAATCCTCCCTTGTCACAGATGAGACAGTCAGATAGTTGGTCCTTATAATATACTATTATATACTATTCAGATGAGCTTATGAAGACTGATAGGAGACAGTAATCTTTTCAGTTTTCCATTTCGTCATCTTATTCTCATTTATTTAAGAAATGACTTCGTTACTAACTAAATCTCATATTGCAATTGTGCAAAAAAATCTACTTTCTATGGCACATTTTATTATCCTACTCCACAAAATTTATGCATTGCACATTAGAATAATGCCTGGTACCAAAGTAAGTCAGTGTGGTTTGAATTATGGACTATGACTGGAAACGAGGGTTCAGATTCCCTCTCAGCCATGGAAACCCACTGGGTGACCTTGGGCAAGTCACATTATCTCAGCCTCAGAGGAAGGAAAGGCAAGCTCCCTCCTTACAAGAAAACCCCATGATTGGATCGGCCAGCAGGAGCAGAGCGGGCAGTGCGCGATCGCACTCTCCGCCACTTTTTCTCGCTCACCCTGGGCTGGATCAGGCCTGAGGCAGGTGAGAGCAGAGTAGGCAGTGCTCTTCACGGCCTTTTCTCGCCCACCCTGGGCCCAATCTGGCCTGTGGCGGGCAAGAGCTGAGCGAGCAGTGCATGATCACGCTCTCCACCACCTTTTCTCACCCTCCCCAGGCCCTATCCAACCTGTGGTGGGCGAGAACAGATGGGCAGCGTGCAATTGCGCTCTCCACCACCTTTTCCCGCCCGCCCCGGGCCAGATCAGGCCTGTGGTGGGCGGGAGAAGCCAGGGGCAGGATTCGAGAGATTTGATTTGCCTGTTTTGATGAGGGGATTCGGATCCCTGAATCTCAAATCCTTGCTCAGGATTTGAGGATTCGGTTGGCCCATCCCTAGCATTAATCAATGCTTTTGTTCTATAGTCTTTCAACAGCTGATTTTTTTTTAATCTTCAGATTTTCAGACTTGGATCCAGAATGCATTTAAGTGGAGAGGAAGAGACAAGAAAGGCACTGCTATGCAACTGGGGTTATGATTTTTTTTAAAAAAATATTCATTTTCCTTAGAATGGAAAGGGAATTAAATGAGATCTGTCAATTTATACCTGGTCTTCCTAATTGAATGCATTAATTTATTCTTGCATATTATGTTACAGGAGCTGGTATTACCCATGTGTACATAGCTCTGTATTAAGTGATTGTGCAAAACAATTAGATAACTACAAGACTGGAAGCTTGAATTCTTTGGAACTTGTCATTTGGAGAAATGTCATTTAGAGAAGGTAAATTAAAATGGCAGATCAAAATGGAGTCTGAGGTATGCAGGATGCATAGAGGGGACAGGCAGAAAACAAGTAAGGAAATTGCCAATAGATGCAGGAGGGCAGAGAACCTGCTAGGTGAGGCTAGGATTAGATGGGGTGCCATGTGTAGATGAGCAACATTCTAAGAAACAAGGACTCTTATATGAAGTTGAATGAAACTCTCCCCCTCCTCCCTCCATGAGATGCTGCTTTGTCGTTCATGCTTCATATTCACATAATTATAGCTACATATGTGACTTTTGGCTCTGTGCCACCTGGGAAGAAGGGACAGTTCTTTCATGTGAAGGAATGAAAAAGAGTTACAGGGCAGAGGTTCACTTCTTTTTTCATCAGAACATAAAGAAAAATTATGCATTGCTCGATGGGGCCACTCTTGTATGCAGGGTATGTGTGAATGATTGGCAATAAGAGAGGAAAGGAAGAAGAATGTAGGCTATAGTTACTTTAGACATGAATAGGTTCTGTATTTGAAAGCACATAATTGAGGCAAGAAAGTGGTTTTAATGATAATACGTAGGAGCTCTGTCTAATTCAAATCATATGGCATTCATTTACAAAGCACTACAGTTGTGTCTACAAGTAAGTGTTGCTAATAGTCTCCTTTGCTTCAAGAAAATTATACTCATGTGTTTCATAGCTACTGTACCATGTTGCCTTTCTACAGCAGATCTCCCAAATGTGAATAATGGAATTTCAAACAAAACCAAGCATATCTCTGTTTATGCAGATCTTTTTCCGTATTTTTGCGTTTTTTAAATTATTGGCCTATTTGTGGGGTGATGCAGGGAGTTATAAAGCAAGAATAAAAATGGTTTCCTCAGTAAAACCATCTGGTTTTGTTTCCTGTCCCTCAATAACTGAATGTGTATTATTATCAAGGCTATTCCCATGGTTTTCTAAGTGGTCTCATAACACTGGTGGTCTTAGAAATTGGTAGGAATAGCTGAATAGTCAGGCTAAAGATTTCTTTCAAGGATAAAATTACCCAATTGAAAAAATCAGAATTATTGTCCTGTTTTGCAAACTAACAAATTTTTAAATGAACAACATGAACTGTCTTAAAAGTGTTTGAGAAATAAATGTCTTCTAAAATATTGTTTGTTACTTATACTGTCCAAAAGAGAATTTTCTGGTTCAACATCATACCAGTTTTAAGGCCGTGGTTGAGTAACCATTTTTATTTTTATTTTCAATTAAGTGAAGCTGTGAAATAAGAGGTAATTTAAAACTAATTCACCGTTTGCATTTCTGTTTGCTTTGCCATTCTGTTTTTAAATTAAAAACAGTATAACTAGCTGAGCTGTTTGGCTCACAAGGTCATCTTCCCTAACTGTATTTTTTTTTCCATTTATAAATAATCAGTAAAAGCATTGTGCACAGTTTTCTCCTACAATCCAGAGATCTGTTCCAGCTAATGAGAGAACCACACAACCACACTATTAAGCAGACCTTTCTTTGTGTATCAGATGACAGATTAGGACCACTGGACATAAATCTGTACATCCAGTGTACATCCAAATATTCATCCAAGCATGGATATCGTCCTTCCACATTTCATTGCTTTCAGCCATATTCTTGTAGAATTAATCAAGTATAAATATCCTTTGTGGCTCTAGTGTTTACCTATTCTGGAGATTCACTGAGTTCTGTAAATATTTGCTACATATTTTAGTACAGTAAATGTTAGTGTGTGGATTCCTTTAATTATGCTGTTAGTGTTTTCTACATTATTATGGAGTACAGGCTTGCTCAGTAAACTAGCTGTGCCTCACAATTGTATGTGAAACAACTGTGATTCTTCTTCAGTGTCAGGGAACATTCCACAAATCTACAGGGTATACTTAATATGCCACTTCTAGTTTTAGAACAAATACTTGAATTTTCAGCTATAGGTGTTTGGGGATGTGGCTTGACCTAACAAATAATGTTAATGATCCAAACATAGAGCAACTGAACTTTCCAACTGGTCTTCTTTGGCAGATTTTCAACTTATCTCAGGGGACTGGCAGTTCTGGTTACTAGGATAAGTATATGGAGAAATTTTATTGCTGTCAAGCAGTATTACTACATGATTGTTCTTAGTCTTTCTAGAAAACGATGCTTTCCTCTACCCTCTCATCTGGCAGCATAAATAACAGAGAAATATCATACACAAGTTATACATTACAAACAAATCTTACTGCCAGTATGCTAAGCCTAGTACAGTTTATACATTCCCATTACTTCTTTCTGACCACCTCCTTGCTGCATTTGTGCTTCTATTTAGAGACAGAAGCGCTGTGGGAGTATTTCCACAAATTCTTCAAGTGTTTGTGTTCTCCAGGATTTTTGGAAGAAGATGTTGAATTGCATGTGTGTTTCTAAACTTTTGACAGTGTAATAAAATTGTTTCATGCTGGTAGTTTTCAAGTAAAAAGTTTTAAGAAACATGGTATCAGTTTTATCTAAGTGCATAAAAGCAAGCAATAAGCGATAAAAAGATATCAGTTTGCCAACTACAATATCAAATCTGGAACAAATATTACAGGTACACACTTTATGGTATAGTGACTAGCACAAAATACTAATGTCAATCAAAAACTTAAAACCAGTTAAATCCTTCTTTCCAGTACATTCCTTTAACACCTCTCTGCATGAATGCAATGTTGGGTCAGATAGCTTGACAGTTCCTTCCTCTGAAATATAGCCTACAGTACCTGATTTTCATTGACGGTCTCCTTTCCAAGTACTTACTAGGTCTAACTCTGCTTACTCAAGATCAGATGAGACCTGTTTACAGGTTCTTAAAATACTGTCTCTAAATTGTTCCAATATAGCAAAAGCCTGATGGTCAGTAATTCTGTAAAGGACTTGGAAATAAATTATTATGCTAACCTGAGTGTCATCCCTCTCCAGGGTCTCAGAGACATCTCCCACTGATTCAGAAAAAAATCAAGCAAGTTCACTGTATGAAGATATGATTTCTTTCAGATATCTGAAACTGGAAGAAAAACAAACTCAGAAACTTTTCACAGTCTTCATTTTTAAAATGCTGTTAAAATCTCATGAATTTGTATGCAGCTGTTACATCCTCTTTGATGCGTACATTTTTCAACCTGGGACAAAATTTTCCTTCCAGATAGTAGGCAGTGGACATGAACTAATCGTCTCAGCTAAGGAGTAAAACACAAACCTTGCAACTCACACATCCCAATGGGAAGGCCCACCTTTTACTTTTGATAACAGCATGGACTGCATAAACCCATAAAGACTAAAAGATGAAGAACATCAAATGTACTTGAAATTAGTGAGATAGGTTTTCTTAACTAAAAATATACATTTCAAAGTATGAGAGAAAGTTCCACAAGTCTGTTTTTTTAAAAGAGCAATTGTGCATGCATAACAAGCTCATTTCCCATAAATTATGAAGTAAGGGGCATGTAGTGTATAAATATCAGCCTCTTCTCTGAAGTAAGAAAAGAACAGCATCATTGCAAGAGATGTTGCAGGGTACGAAAATTATTTTTTATTCCCATTTTTTTGTCCCAGCACAGGAATATTTTTTTAAGAAGAAAAAGAGAGGGAGCAGGTCGTTACCATCTAATTTATTTTTCTTTTGAATTTGCTAATTTTAAAGAGTTCAATTGGCAACCATATAGTATAAGTTTAGATTACTTTATTTAAGCTTGCTCTACAGATCCAGATGGTGGATTTAAAACACTCACCTGCCTTGGGGCCATTCTGTCACTGCATTACATCAGGATACATTCCAACAGCGCTAGGATCTCAGAAAATGAAAATAGTGCAAGCTTTTCAATGTTTGGAGGAAATGTTTGTGCTTAATGCACAACTGTACTGTGCACAAAACTACTGTTGTGTTTCAATGTGATGTTAATAGATTGTGGGCATATGGGAAAAGAGTACATCTGTATGTTACAGATTCTTGATAGAGCTAAACATAATGAGCTACTGGGATACCAGTAGCTAGCTAAGCCAACACAAAGTGCTTTCTGGAATGGAGCAGGAATGATTACTGACCAAATGCAACATATATGGTACCTGAAGACAGTCAGTTTACCTAAACACAGGAAACAGAATATTAAACAAGCATCTTTCCTTCCGTGGCAAGAAAAAGTTGTATACTATTATGCATTATTAACATACCCACCTTTTCAGTGATTAATCTGTTAAACAGTTAAATCAATAGATTGTAAAACCTTAGTAAAAAGCACTTTTTTCAGTGGCATTTTTCAGCCTTAACTTTTCATGCAAGAGGAAAAAGCTATACACATATTTTTCATGAGAATTCCCCTCAGGATAATAGGTGCTAGCATATCTGAGTGGCTATTACAGTGGCAGATCTTTTTAGAATCTTAAACTTACTGGATTTGTATTCTATCTTTCTCCCAAAGGATGGGATCCAAGGTAGCTTAAAACCACTGAGGTTTGGACCGATTATGCCCCATTGACTAATTGAGGAGCCTAAGACTCCTGACTAAATTCAACCTATAAAATTGCTTTATTGTTCCATCTGTACAATTTAATCACTCTGAACTAGAAGTTCCAGAAATAAAAATGTTAAAATCATTTAATATGTGCTGTTGTAGACTAGCAAAGAACTATGGACTATATCCACTGGTGGTCTTCTTCTAGTGGAATTGGTGCTGATGGCAGATAAAATCTCCTCTCTTGCTTGTAGTATTATTAGCCATGCATCCCTACATTTTGGTATCATGAATTGGCAGAGTATGATTTAGTTGGCAGGATATATTGATTGGCTTTGATATAAAAATGTACCCTGATGTGACCGGAAGGTCCAGCTGGACAAGAGGAAAACACTGGCTGAACATGTGCATTGCTAAGGTAGGTCAAAGATCTTCTCCAGGCAGCCAGGTCATTGTCAGGGAGTCACCAGGTAGCTGCAGAGGTGGTAGTTTTAAGCTAAGCTGTAACAGCTCTGCTATCAGATAATAGCAATTGATGGTTTCAGCCCTCTCCCCATCAACCTGGAAATTTCCCTCATTGTACTCAAGCCTGTCCAGTATTACAGACTTATTGTGACATTTATTAAGTCTTTGTCACCTGAAAGTAGGATGATCAACTCATTCTGGACCTAATTGTGTCTGTTGCAGACTTGTTTGTTTACTTGACCAGAGAACCATTTACACACATGCCTTCCAGGCAGATTTTGAAAATTCTTCATTTTGACCAGTTGGTTACAGTATATCAGATGTTGAACACCACTATGTCACTTTGAACCCCGATTTGTACTACCTTTAAACACAAGTCTAACCCACATCACTTTTTCTTTGCTACTCTTCTGGATTGGTAATTAGCACCCCAAACCATGAAACTTTGCTATCAATGTTTCCTTCCTTTCCTTCAGTTAGCTCTTGTGGAAATGCATGACTGTTTGATTATTGTGTGCATGCATGATTGAATTCCCCTCAATAAACACATGTTTAGGTCCCCATAAACATTGGTTGAAATATCTCGGTGGGCTACCACAGGCTTCTTAATTAGAACAAATTAATTCCTCATTTTTGCACAGAGTTTTGCGTACTGCTGGAGGACCTCTAGGATACCCCACCTTTTAGGTTAACAGTGGCATCCTACATAACACTTCTCTCCACCACCACCCAAAAAATGAGCTCTGAAAGACTGGGGCTAAAGAATGATGAGAAGAAGGAACATTGCATGAGCAGAAGTCTGCCTATGTGATATTGGGTGTAACTCTCTGTAAGCCACATCGTGATCAGGGATAGGCTATAGCTCAGGAGCAGAATACATGCATGACAGTTTTGGTTGGTAGTGAGGTGAATATAAAGCAGGTTCCCATTCCCTTATGCAGCTATAGTTGCATTTGAATACTAGAGAAATTGATATATGGTAGTCAAAACCGCAGTTTCACAAATTTGTTACCCCTTGTTAATGATTATGGCATTCCAGTATTAAATTGTCATCTCTATTTACCTATCCCTATTTATGCTGAAATTACATAGTCTTCCTTTGTAATTTCTTTGTTCAGGGACTGTGACCTATACATCCCTTACTGTGTATGCAGGAAAGCTGAAATGTTCTGCAACTGGCTTCTGGATATTGTCATTTCTAATGTCAGATATACATCCATTTAACCTATTACAAGAAACTGCCCTGTCCGTCCAATGCAGAGTGTAAAGGGGCATTGCTGGTGTATGATGTATAGTGTATCACATTGGAGGAATAACAATGTTTGTGATGTCATTGGCTCCTATAATAACGCTCTCAGAATAGCCAAGGGAATAAAGTTAGCATCTGGATTTGTGGCAGGGGCTTGTACCTGTATCACCATCCAGATTATATATCCTGGTGTAAGTGAATAGTTGTTTAAGATTTGGAGGCAGTCTGCCTTACTGTAACTTTGTAATAGCCTTAGCAAAATTTTGGAATAAATATAAACTGAGATTATACCCCAAAACACTACTTTGGATATCTCCACAAGAAGCCGTTTATAGGATAGAAATGAGATCAGACCAACTCTGGGTAGCATATTATGATTTGCTAACAAAGACTGGTGCAGACTATGTAATGAAACCTTTACAGGAACTGAAAGAATAAGGTTTTGATATCCAGTGGCTTACACATAGAAAATTTCAGATAAGATTTAAAGAAGATAAGAAGGGTAAAGAGTTTGAAAGAATTCGTCCCACACCGCCCGAGTAACACGGGTGGCGGCGGGGGACGGCCTTTGCCGCCCTCCCGCGAGACGAGATCGTTTGCGGGGGCCAATGGAAGGGGGCGGGGCAGAGCATAATATTTAAGGCCGCCCCTCCTCTCTCTCGGCCTCTCTTCAGAATTACTGTTATTTACTACTGAGGAACATCTAATTGCAAAGCTATATAAATTTCTATTAAAAATGGATATGGAAGAAGACCAGTCAAGGAATACATGATCAACTGGGCAAAAAATGTTGGATATAATATTCATATGAATCAATGCGAAAAGCTATGGACCAAAGATTTGGAGGCAGCAAGTGTGCCTCCCAAAGTTAGTAAGAGGGCTATGTTATTCTCCAGAACTATCATAGTTGTAGCTCATTGATAATGCATTTGTAGTGGCCTCAGCTGGAGACTATAGGTAGCAGCTGGGGGTGTTCTGTCATTTTCTGGTTTTGTCTGTCTCATAGTGGATAGTTCTTGGTATTAATCTTGCCTTGTTGATTTGTTTCTTCACCTCCTTAAGTGGGTATTGTACTTTGAGAAATGCCTGTTGTAAATTGAAGAATTCTGAGTCTCTGTCTTGTAGATCTGAGCAGATGCAGTTCTATTGCATTCTGGGTAGAAATGGAAGACATAGAAATATGTGTGTGGATCAGTGTGTTTTCAACAGAGCATTTTCCTCAGGAATTTCTGAAGGAGTGGCTTTACATGTGGCTTGTAGTACATTCTTGTGTAGGTTGTTGGTATATAAGGCTTCCGTATAGTGGCTAAGATCATGTTCTTTGGGAGGTTGTGGATGGACTGTATTTTCCTATGGAAATCCATGGTATCCTCCATTAGTGTTGATCGAATACGGCCTGAAAGTTGTGTCCAGTTATCTACATAACCCAGCAGTGAGAGAATTAATGCTTGAGATAATAGGTCTTACTGGATTGCCTTATTTGTGTATTTTGAGTAGTAGATGGAAGGTGCCTGCTTTGGGCTCCTGGAGTATGTCTGTTTGAATTTGGTTCTATAAATTGGTGGAAAATTCTCTGAGTAATTTGTATAGTTTCTTCAGATACTCATCTGTGGGATCTTTAGAGAGGATTCTGTAAAATGTGGTGTTGGACAGTTATCTTTTGGCCCTGCATATAGTTTGGTTTGTTAATGATACAAATCTAACATTAGAAGTGGCAATTCCCAAAAACCAATACCCCAGATTTTTGACATACACAGTAACATTTGAAATGGCAATACCTCAAAACCATTTGCAGAACATTTCAATTTTCCTGAACATACAGTAAGGTATTTACAGGTCACAGTATGTGAATAAGGGAATTACAAAGGAAGACTACAAAGAGAACAGCTGAGTTGAATTATATTCATAAATTCCTATCCATTAGCAGAGGTATGAACAAAGACAGTGGCTTCATGGCACACTACATCTATTAATACAAGAGTCCTCACTACTACACATATAACAAAAAAAGTTTTTTCAGAGTGAGTTTTAAACCAAGGAAAACTGGCTTTTGGTAAGCAGATTCATTACTTTCACACGTCAACGCTATCTAACCATTGTAAATATATGAAAGAACAGTATCACATTTAGGGAAAAGGACATAATTTACATCTTTCAGGATCCTATTACACTCTATCCCACTTCCACAACTGTGTAAGTATGCTTTATAACCTGAGGCATTTGTATCACTCTTACTGCATCTGAGGGAGTGGGTTTATGTTCATGAAAGCCCATGCTAAAATAAAAACCAGTTAGTCTTAAAGGTGTTGCCATGTTCATTCTTTTTTTATTGCCCACCACCACCACCTTCTTTTTACGCTGTGAGAGACTAACATGGCTACTGCTTTGAAAACAGCTATATTGAGGTATGACACTCAGAGCTTAGTACAATATCAGTCAGAGTGGTTGTTTTACTCTGATTTTTAGGTTATTCTATGCTTTGCACTGCAATCAAAAATAACTTTTTATGTATGGTGATAAATTATATTGTGATCCCCAAAAGCCATATTGCTTCAACTTCACACATGCCATTATCTGCTCTGAAACGCTGACATGCATCACAGATGGATATTAACAACAACATGGCTCCCAGTTCTTCATCCTCCTATAAAATTAGATCCTCCTTACTCTCCAATCAACACCCTTTTACAGTCACCCTGTCACAGAGAACTGTGGTAATCTGCCATTTAAAATTGATTCATATCTGCATTTTACATGTTAAAACCAGTACAATTTATATTTTTCATGTGTACAGATTCTGTGTTTTGAATGTGTAGTTTGGAACCTAAGTCATCCTATGTTCAATTTTCTGGATGTTCAGTTTGTCACCAGAAATTTTCCAGAATATACTGAGTTATATATCCCCAGTTTACTAAAATGTGGATAGAACAAGTAGATCAAACTCTTTCTAAAACCCATTTGATAAGGTATTTAAATCCATTGACATTTTTGTGTTGATGTTTTCAGCATATACAAGATAGTTGTATCCATTGACCCCCCCCCTCTCCATTCTGTTCTGAAAAACTCCCTTTCCTCCCATCCATGGGTGCCTTCTTCTTTCTTGCTAAACAGCATCTTTAGACTGACCCCTGAATAATCATCCCCTTCAAACTGAACTCCTACATTTACACTATAGTTTAGAATAAGAAAATTGTGTATAAGTTAACATGAGTGCCATCTAGTGCTCCCTTTAAGTTATTTCTGAGCCTGAAGCTGAAGACTTTCTCAAAATAGTATAGTTAGTTTCCTGTTTAGGTTTCCTGGATTCTAAACAACTAGCCATTGTGGGTGGCTGTTTCACATGTTATTGTAGACGACATTCACTGTGTTTGTGTGCCCTCAAGTTGGTTCCAACTTATGGCAAGCCAAAAGGAAACCTATTACAACATCAGCACATTTTTGTTCTCTTTGTGCACACTACACACATTCAGAGAGGGAGCTATATTGGCCTCTAGCACAGGAGTGGGAATCATGTTGCATCAGGATGCTGTTGGATTGCAGCTCCTAGGAATCTTCAACTTTTGGCTATGTTAGCTAGGGCTGCAGCCCAAAAAGATCCAGAATGTCACATGATTCCCAACTCTGCTGTGGCAGCAAAACAACAGAGGCTTGTGATACCTAAAAAAAATTAACCAACTCACTATGACATAGACTTTTACCAAATGGAGTCTACTTCATTACACAAAGTGTTATCCTCAGCTTTCTGTGGATGTGGATTGTGTTAGGAACAGTGTGCGTACCCATGTAGGCGGGGAGGGGGAATAAAATAGATCAAATATAAGATGTAAGTTGTAATTATGTTATAGGTCCATGTAAGGATGAAGATAAAGAAGGCAGTTCTTCATAATTACTGATAACAAAATCTTTCTGGAATGATGGTCTCAGAAGATAGTCCAGAGGTCTTCTCTTCTACTGGCTTCTAGGGTGCTACAAGGTTCCATCTTATCTACTACACTTTTCAACACCTGGAGAGTTAGGAGGATTCTCAGTATGCATATTTCCCATCTTCTAATCCCAGGGAATCTGCAGAACTCTCAAATCAGTGTCTGAATGTGATTTTATGATGAATGAACATAAACAAGCTTAACATTTGTCCTTACAAGATGAAAATACTATAGGTTAGGAAACCACATTTAGATAAGAATACGATTGGCTTGGGGTAATAGCCCTATGAAGGAGAAAGTACTCAGTTTGGTTGCTGCTTTACCGGAAAAGTGCAAATGCCAGAACTGGGCACCATTTATTTATTTTTTGTTTGTTTATGATATTTTTATATAGCCTCCAAGCTCCCAAGGACTCCAAAGTCACCACTTTTCTTTCTTGCCTATGCATTTCAAAGCCTAATTTAAAGTACTGCTTTTGACCTTAGTTTGTATCTGGCTTACTTCACTCACCAATCTGCCACAGTATTCAGTCAGTCATAGAAACCATTCTCCCCATCTGCATCTGGGAGTAGGTAGGTTGGAAAATATGAGGGAGTGGTGGCCCAATGTCTCTGAAGTACATTACCAAAAGAGATCCACCATGTCCTATCATTTCAAGCCTTCAGGAATGCCCTGAAGACTCATTTGTTTTCTTTATTATGGTTTTCAGTTTAATTTGGATGGTTTTAGGTTGTTATCTGCCATTTTCTTCTGGTTTTTACTGTTTTCTGGTTGGGATATTTTGTTGTTAACGCTGGTTTTTATTTGATATCTTTATATTTTTAATGATTTAGAGCTTATTGTGTGGATCACCATGAGAAGGCTTTATACTTAATAAAAACAACCTAAAATGTTAAAAATATATAATACATTGTAGTTCTGCAGAAAAACTGATCTTTTATATGGATTGGTTTGAATGTTTAATACTTGATATGATAGTTATTCTTTTTCGGGGTGAGTATCTTAGGTTTTCTGTACTGTTCTTTATACACAGAAGGCTTGGCACGTTACTTAAATCTCATCAAAAGACATTTTGATTGGGGTGAAGGAAGACCTGATATAGGGACATCCATCTAACCTAGATTGGCAGACAATAGAACATCCTCTGTTAACAAAAGCACCTCATTGGGAAAAGCATCAATTCTCCCTTTTTGCATTTTGCTGAATACGGATGATAGCCACAATTAACGCAGATGAGTGACTAGGGATTTATTGTTTTCTTAGAGATAAGACATGGATTTCCTTCGTTGGCACTTCTGGCAAATAGCTTGAACTTTGCTGAATGTATGCAGCATTGTTTCAATACCATTGTCTTGGGCTCTTTTCACTAATTCAGGCTCTAAGTTTGTTGGATTTTTTTTTTAACAGCACATTGTTGTTTATTGTAGCTGTCTGAACTGTTCATCATTTGTGCCACAGACATTTGGAGGTCCTTTCTTTGCATCATGTGTTCTACAGCCAACAGTGCTTTTTCTGTTCCGTGCTTGCCCTTCTCCCCAAAGCTGAAATAAATCAAAGTTGGTTGAGACTCAGTCGCAATAAATCAAGACCTGTCCAAAACTGGAGCCTGCCCAGTCAAAATGTCATAGCTTGGCTTTCACTGAGGATTAATTAAAGGGCTGATATAAAGCCCAGATGTGCTTCAGGAGAGTAGCAAAAAGCTTGGTGGTGGCCATACTAAAAACCAATGCTTCCTATGAATCTGCCCACCCAAGTATATGGAGGAGGTTAAGATGGAGGGGGGAAGAAAGGTGGGAGAAATCTGAATAAAGTATGTTCTCAGGTTTTTACAGCATCTAGCTGGTTGGAAAACAAGACAAGCTCTATGTTTCAGCTTTTTGGGGAAGAAGGGGTGTGCATGTATGTGTGTGTAAGTAAAACTGAAACAGAAACAGCAGCAGAAGCAAACATAATTGTTAAGAGCTACATTAATCAAGGGGGAGGAGAAAGCTGACATAACGAATAAACTTCTGCACTCATAGCACCCTTCCCCCTTGTCTCGGCAGTGTGTGCTTGATGCCTGTTTTGCATTAAATTCCTAAGCTTCATTGAGATTACAATAAAGCTAAAGATTTCTGGAACTCTGACAGAATTGCTTGTTAAGGGATATTTATTTACATATTGCTCTTCAGCAATTATTTTTGGATTATAAACAAATATTCCTATAACTTTAAGATCAGACCTGAGTCCTTGTGAAAAACAAACAAAAGCACCTATATATAATTATGTCATAGAAAGAGCATAGTTTTTTTTGTATGTGGTGAGTTTCTTAATAAAAAAAATTCAAATCGTAAATGTATTTGAAAAATAATATTTGCTCCACTTAAAATCAGATACGCCCATTGCAAGTGAAATTCTAAGTTTGTGTGTTGTCCCTTTTGAGACAACATTTGGTTCTCCTATTCAAGGCTTGTAGGTTTCCATTAACTATAGTATAAATTAAGAGGAAATGCTCTAGAGGTACTTAATACAGAAGCTAATAGCATTATATAGTCTTTTAATGGCAACAGTTTTTGCCATATGTGCTCTGTGGAGTGGTGGTGAAATATGGCATCCCCAATGCTCCCAGATGTTGATAAGTTTCTTAGTGTGGTCAAGTATATGATTCAAGTGAGAGGTTTTTATCTGACATCAGAATTGATGACGGTTAGTCTTTAGAGCCTGACATGAATGATGTTGTTGCTGTTCCCCTCTCACGCTGCTATTATGCATTGTGAATATAGGTGGTCTCAAACTTCTATGTAGAAAAGGGAGAATAGCATTCAGAAGGTTCTTATACCATTATTATGTGCCTTCCAGTCAGTTTGAATTTATGAAGACCCTATCCCAGGGCTTTCTTGGCAAGTTTCAGAGGAGGTTTGCCATTGCTCTCTTCCAAGGCCAAGAGAGTATGCTTTGCCCAAGGTCATCCAGTGGGTTTCCTTGTCTGCGTGGTCATTTGAAACCTGGTCTTCTGGATCTTAGTACATCACTCAACTCACTACACTATGCTGGGTTTCTTGGCACTGGCACCTAGGAGGCAGCATGGCAGGTATATAATCACAATCCAATTGGAATAAAATGATGCATCTTTTACATTAAATGCTTTGTAATTATGTTATAATGAAAAGTTCAAGCAGTATTTTTGTTGATCTGTTGGGATTTGATGATGCTGTTGTTCACTTGGTAGAAACTACTGACTGTCATGGCTGTTTTCTTTCTCCATCTTTTGGGAATGACTGGCTCCAGTCCTGCACTATTTGTGATTAAACAATAAAAATGGATTAATTGTGCAATTGCCACATTTCTGCCTGCATAAAGCAGATCTTCTCCATCTAGTGAAGCATTTTGATTTACCACAAATGCCCTAGATGGTTGAAAAGATCTCAGGATATATAGTAGCCCTGGATGTGACTTTATGCACATTGTTTTCAAGGTACTGGGGCAGGCAGGCATATCTCTGTTAACAAAGCCTCTAACAAAGAAACTCCTTTTTATAAATCTTCTTACTTTCACCCAGCCCCTCCCCTTTGAGTCTTGTCCTCTGTCTTCCTGAATGTTTTTAGCAGCATCAGCATTAAGGAATGGTGGGGAGGGCTAGAGAAACACAGAGTTTCAGGGGTACAACAAACAAAAACTTGGAACTGGAAAAAAACAGGATTCTATTCTTGACAATCTCAATGTAGGCCTGTGAGTCTGCCTACAAAGGCAAGGTAGACAATTTTCTCCAGGATACATAATTGAGCATGCATGGACAGCAGAACAGAGAGAAAAGGGGAGAGCCTGCCTCGCCAGCTGCTCCTATCATGATTTTTTTTAAAAAGGCATATATGTAGAAGTTTGGCCACAAAAAATAGGAGTCAGAAAAAGGCACAGAAGACCTTACTTCCTTTCTGGAATTCTGCCTGAAGGCTTCCAGCCAGCATTGAAGAGCCAATTTGAATGGTCAGTCTTGAATGTCTTCAATCTAATTTGGGGGGAAAAAAGTCTTTAAACAAATACACTTTAATTCATCATCTGTAATCCTGATGTTTTCAAACATTGGTTGCAACTCTGGATCAAGCATTCTAAGGTTTTGTGTGTGTGTGTGTATAGATATAAAAAGCTTCACTATGCTTTTCAGTCCTTGAATTACAGTAGGTATTAAAACTGTGGTCATCTGAGTCTGACTATTGGTTAAGAGCACATTAATGTCTATAGAATGATGGGAAATGGTTTAATATTTTCAAAGAAGAATTTGTGAAAAATATCCAACTCCTAGGTGTTATGTGGAGTATATTCAAGTTTGGGAGTAGAGCATTTGTTCAAGTGGGCCACAGTGCCTCACAATCTGTATTTGCCATCCAGAAACACCCTTTTTTCCCCAAATGTAAACCCTGAAATTTCAATGATGGTTCATTGGATTCACTGTGCCTCTAAAGCAGCCTTTCTCATTTTTTTTATGCTGGGGACCTCCTGCATAAAAAAAAATATCTACAGCTCAAAAAAAATGTATGTTTGTTTTCAAATCATAATTTCTCACAGCAACTCAACAACTTCTTGTGGAATTCTAGGGTTCCAGGAAATCCCAGTTGAGAAACCCTGCTCTATAGTCTTTGTAGACACTGCAGATGAAATGGGAGTTTATTTGTCTTTTTAGTTGTCTCACTCTGGCAGTTTAATATGCACCTTGTTATGCCATACCTGGTCAAGTTTTTCTTTGCTTTTGTGCAATAATTTCTATAACCATCATTGAGACAAATAATGTTTTTAAATCTATCACAGATCAAAAATAACCATACTGTAGTGCTATATTTATTCCTTAAGTGCCAAGGAAGCTGTTACTTGTCTGTTTGTAACTGGAAAAACACAGCTTCTGTATCCAGTAGTTGAAAATGCCAAAAGCATCTATTTTTAAGAAGAAGATAGCTGCCATGAATACCTTACACCCATTTTGTAACAAGCATTTACCAACAAATGAAGTTGTGTAATTGGAGCAAATGATAAGGAGCATCACACTTAATACTCAGTTGAACAATCATAAACTAAAATAATGTTAACACAATGAAGAAAAGAGCTGATTTTCTTCTCTTGGGGAACAGAATCCTACACCATTACACCTACATCCTACTTGGGGCTTTCAGATATGTGGCTTTATAGCAGTCTCCTTCATGCTTATGCGTTTTTATACTTTTAAAAACGTAATGGTGTTTTAATGTGATGATTTGTTTAATTGTGATTTTTTTATTATCAGCTTTTTACCTTACTGTTTTAGCCTTTTGTAAGCTACTTTGAGTCCCAGGCTGGGAGAAAGTGTCACAGTGAATGAATGAATGAATGAATGATCGTGGAGAATCTTATATACTATAGCTGGCTGGTGGTATAACATTGGTTCTTCTTCATGGTCTCTGTGCCTCATACATTAGGAGCTTTCGTGCCTGCGCAGTAGCATACGGAAAATTCTAGAGCTTAGTAGCTTGGCGGGAACCCCTCCCCCATGCCGGTACTGCGCATGCTCAGCCCGCCGAGCAGTGACCACTTCTCAGTTCTTTCTTGTCCGCCGTTGTGTACAGAAGGTTCTTTTAGTGGCTTGTGCTTTTCGTCAAAAATTCTTCTGGTTTTCAACTTCGGCTTGTTTCTCGGACTAACGGATTTGGATTTCGGACTGCCTCTGGTATTTGGACCCCTTTCTCCCTTTTTTCTCTCACTCTCATCTTCACTTCTTCTCCGCCTTGACCTTCCCGTCTATCTTCTCCGTCCCGGACACTTGTCTATGTCGGCCCTCTTCAAAAAGTGCGTCTCCTGTGGCCGCAAGATCGCTCAATCCGACAAACATCGTCAGTGTCTCTTTTGTTTGGGTGAGACCCACAATGTTCAAGCCTGCCTGGTTTGTCAGGAGTTCACCCATCAAACCCTCCGGAATCGCTCGGCGAGGCTTAAGTCCCACTGTTGGGAGGAATCTCTGAGAATAAAGGACGCGACCATGTCAGATAAGGCCAAATCGGCAGCTACTCCATCTTCAGCGTCGGCGTCTGCCGCACCATCACCCTCATCGGTACCGGGCTCGGTACCGATACTGAAGATACCGAAGCTGTCTGCTCAAGCTCAGGAGTCACCTTCGGGCTCGCAAGCCTCCTCCTCTTCCAAGCCTCTAACAGCGGCTCAGAGAAAATGTCCACCTTCTAAGGACGTAAAAGAGAAGGAGAAGGAAAAGAAAAGAGGAAAGAGAAGAGATGTTCCTCTACTGAAGAGGCTCAACCTCTCACACCTCCACCGACCCTGCCCGCCGAAGAACCCGCAGAGCAATCGGATGTGCAGGAGGTTCTTGAGGTATCGGATGAGGAGCCGGTCGAGGAGACCATGCACCCTGAACTGACCGAACAAGAGGTGGAGAGACCCCGGTCGGCTCACCGTGAGTTGGTAGACCGCCAGGAAGAAGCTGTGACCAGACATCAGCCCTCACCTAGCCAGCACCCAGCCTCTCAGAGGAGCCTCTCCCGCTCCCGGTCCCGCTCTCGCTCCTGCTCTCCTGAATGGAGAGTTAGGCCTCCATCTCCTCGCCATCGGGAGATGCGACCAGAGAGAACCCACTCTCGGGAATCAGTATACACCTCTGCCTCCTATCTTGGCAGGTACGGCCATGAACATCTCTGGCGTGAGTACCCGGGGTCCTACCACTCCTACTCCCCATCTTATAGGGATAGGTACCACGTGGACCCATGGTACTGGTCACCTCACAGGCGTTCTCAATCTCCGCCTCGCAGGCGATCCCGCTCACCCTCGCGGGAGGCACACCGACTGTACGAAAGGCTTCCAGAGAGGTCTCCCTCTCCACGATACCGGAGGTCCAGAGAGCCTTCCCCTCGCTACAGGGCAGTGTCACCACCCCCGAGGGTAATGGCAACCACGACGCGTCCCGTGGAGGAAGTCACCATGGCTCGGATGGGAGATTCATCCACGAGAACAACGCAGGCTGAATCATCTGCGAGGACCATGCAGGCTGAGCACTCTCGCTCCTCGGCTACACCTGCTAAACCGGCACTAACTAGCACCGCTGCCACACAAACTACGAAGGCGGTGACAACAAAGATGGCATCGCCAACCCCGGCCGTGGAAAATAGGGCAGAACGGTCCTCGTCCTCCTCGTCATCTGAGTTGTACAAGTCAGAATCCGATTCGGGAGAGTCGACACCATCCTCCCATGAATCGCCACTGCTCAAGTTTGGAGAACCGGCTCCGGACACCGCTCCAGAAGACCTCCATCAGTTCTCCGCTATTCTTCTGCGAATGACGACGGCGTTGGGCTTGAAAGTGACAGATCCAGCCCCGGCAGCGCAGGACCCCGTTTTCCAGTACCTGGAGACGCATCCGCCATCCACTGCGCTGCTGCCTTTCTTGCCCACGCTCCTGGATGCCCTCAAACAGCCATGGGATAAGCCAGCCTCAGCTCAACCTATACCACATAGGTTAGAGCACTTGTACAGGACCCAAATGGAGAACACGGAGTTCCTGTTTACTCACCCGGTCCCCAATTCCATCGTGGTAGAGTTGGCCCAGACCAAAGGTGGTACCAGACCGCATACGACACCGCCAGACCGGGAGGGCCGGAAACTTGATAACTTCGGCCAACGGTTTTACTCCACGTCTTCCCTGGTGGCCTGGGTCCTGAACACCATGGCTTGCATCGCCGCATACCACAGAAACATCCTGGACCGACTCGCCCCTCTCCTGGAGGACCTTCCTGACGACTCTCAGGCATCTGCTATCCAGCTGTACAACGAGGCAGTCGCATTGGCAACTCAACAACTCGCCTCCTCGCGACACGCTGTGGAAGCAACCTCGAGAGTGATGACCGGGTTGGTTGCTCTTTGGTGGCATGCATGGCTGAGGTCATCAGGGCTTCAGGAGGACAGCCGTAGGAGGATTGAAGATTTCCCTTTCAATGGCCAGGGACTTTTTCATTCCTCCATGGATGAGGCCATGGACCAAGTCATCAAGGCCCGACTGACGACCAAGAAGATGGGCATCAACCAGCCGCAACCTCGCCACAGCTTCGGTTCGCGTCAGTCCTGGCGTAGGTCTTCTGCCTCTTCATACCAACAGTTGGTGCGTTCCACGGCCTCCTGGCCCTCTACTTCATCCGCCATGCAAAGACCTCTTCGGAGACGCCCATCCTCGTCCTCCAAGAAGTCTTCGTCGGGCACAAAGGCAAGGTTTTGACCGCCTTCGCAGGTCGCCACCGATACCATCCTTCCGCTTCTTAACATCCCTGGAAGATCCACCGAGCCTGGCCAGACACCTCACAGATTGGACGGCAGTCACCACGGACTCTTGGGTACTTACCATCATCCGTCTTGGCTATGCCATAGAATTCCAAAGTATACCGCGAGGTGTCTATTACTCCACCCTGGCCAGCTCAGTCCTGCTGGAAGAGATCCAGTCCCTTCTGCAAAAAGGGGCGATCGAGCAGCTCCCATCCTTAGCCGGAAACACCGGCTTCTTTTCCCGGTACTTCATGGTACCGAAGGCGGACGGGACTCTACGACCCATTTTGGACCTCAGAGGAGTGAACGAATTCATCCACTCCAAGAGGTTCAAGATGCTCACACTGCCCTCGATCATGCCCTTCCTCCATCGAGGGGACTGGTTCGCCTCCATCAATCTTCAGGATGCTTACTTCCACATCGCCATCCGTCCGCATCACCGTCGGGACCTCCAATTCACGGTCGACGACACCCGCTACCAGTACAGGGTGTTGCCCTTTGGACTATCCACTGCGCCCAGGGTCTTCACCAAGTGCATGGCCCCAGTGGCATCGTACCTCCGCACGGAAGGCATCTCCGTCTACCCCTACCTGGACGATTGGCTTTTGGTGGCGTCCTGCAAACAGAGACTATACAAAGATATACACCGGAAATTGACTCTTCTCAATCGCCTAGGGATTTGGATCAATCCAAAGAAGTCCCACCTCGAATCCTTCAGGGTTCTTGATTTCATAGGGGCGACCCTGGATTCGACATCGGTAAGGGCATATCTACCACTGGACCAGGCAAAAACACTCCATCTCACGGCGTCGAGCATTTCCCAGGCCTCAACAGTAACAGCGAGGAGGATCCAACAACTCATCAGTTACACGCCCTCCACGACGGCTGTGACTTACCTCTCCAGGCTGCGCGCACTGGTTTGTAAGAGCATTCAACCCACTCCTCGATGACCAGAGCTGTTTACTTCGCCTTCCACAGGACGTACACCAGTCCCTCCTTTAGTGACAATCCTACCGCAATCTTCTCACGGGCATGCCATTTCGGGAGGAGAGTCCGGCACTGACGGTAATGACAGATGCCTCCCTCTTCGGGTGGGGAGCACATTGCGACGACCTCAGAGTCCGCGGCCGATGGGTCAATCACGAGACCGCTCTCCACATAAACGCCCTCGAGCTCCTAGCCATCTAGAAGGCTCTGAGGGCCTTCTGACTGGCCGTACATTCAGTACCGGCCGTACGGTACTGATCCTCACGGACAATACAACGGCAGTCTGTTATGTCAACAGACAAGGAGGGACTCATTCATCGACTCTCCTCAACATAGCCCTCGACCTCTGGAACTGGTGCATCTCTCTCAAGATCCACCCAGTGGCGGTTCACCTGGCCGGGCTGGAGAACACCATGGCAGATGCACTCAGCAGGGACACCTCATCCCACCACAAGTGGTCCCTTTCCAGCGAGGCCTTTCAGATGCGTTGGGATCGATGGGGCAACCCCGAGATCGACCTTTTCGCTTCCGGCGAGAACGCGAAGTGCCATCGGTACTGTTCGAGGGCCGGCCGGGATCACCATTCCATCGGCGATGCCTTCCAGTTCGGGTGGAACGAGGGTCTACTCTACGCGTTCCCTCCGTTCCCGCTCCTGGGCCGAGTGATATTGAAGATCCTCGCAGACCGAGCCGATATCCTTCTCGTCGGCCCATACTGGCCGAGACAGCACTGGTTCGCCCCCTGCTCCAGGCCTCTCGGGGACAGATTCTCCGGTTCTCGACGGCACCGGACCTCCTCTCACATTCCAACGGCCGTGTGCTCCACCCAGACCTGCCACTCCTGGCCCTCCATGCTTGGAGGATATCGCAGTAGAGGACCCTGTCATCAGTACCGTCCTGACCACAACCAGGAAGGAATCAACGCGCCGCAACTACCACTACAAGTGGCGCCGCTTTGTCGCCTTTGCAGAGTCCCGGAGGGAGCTGGTCTCGCCAGTTAACCTGCTGACGGTACTCCACTTCCTTTTGCATCTCTGTGAGCAAGGTTTAGCCTTCTCCTCCCTGAAGGTCTATCTTGCTGCCATCGTGGCCTACCAACCTCCACGATCACCATCGGCGGCCTTTTTCTGCGACGGCACCGTGCGACAGTTTCAAAAGCGACTACAACACCTTTATCCACTGGTGTTGCCACCGCTACTGCCATGGTCTCTATCTCTTGTGCTGTCGCAGCTCATGAGCCCGCCCTTTGAACCCATGGCAGCGGCAGATGACAGACTGCTTTCTATGAAAACGGCCTTCTTGGTAGCTGTCACCTCTGCCAGATGAGTCGGGGAGTTGACGGCACTTTGGAGTGACGAGCCTTACCTGGTGTTCCACAGGGACAAGGTAGTTCTTCGGCCTGACATCTCTTTCCTGGTGAAGGTGGTGTCCAGCTTCCATTAGGACAGCACATAATATTGCCAGCCTTCTACCCTGGCCCGACCACTGCACTAGAAAGGTCTCTTCACTCCCTCGATGTTCATAGGGCATTGGCCTTCTACACAGACAGGACCTTCTCCTTCAGACAGACTCCACACCTTTTCGTCTGTTATGGCAGATGTCGGAGAGGTCAAAAGGTGTCCACCCAGTGCTTTTCCAAGTGGGTGGTACAAATTATACAGCTGGCGTACGAGCTTGCAAAACAGCCTCCACCAGCCTTCCTTCGAGCTCACTCTACGAGAGCCGTGGCAACATCCGCAGCCCTCCTGCGAGGAGTTGACCTACCTGAACTTTGCCGTGTGGTGACGTGGTCCCAGCCATCGACCTTCGTGCGCCACTACAGGCTCGACTGCCGGTCTTGTCGAGATGCTCGCTTTGAATGTGCCGTGCTGGCTTCTGTACTCTAGGACCTGACCCACCGTCCTACCGGTAAGCTACACAGTCTCCTAATGTATGAAGCACAGAGACCACGAAGAAGAAGAACAGGTTGCTTACCTGTAACTGTAGTTCTTCGAGTGGTCATCTGTTTTCTCTATGTTAGCAACAACTGCGTATGATGTGTGGGTTTTGTGTTTCATAATATAATATCTTCAATTTGCCACTTATAAAATTTGGCACACACTCCAAATAAATCTGCAGAATTTGCAGAATGTTCAATTATTTGTCTGGTGTACTAGCACCATACTATTTTAAGCCAATTATCTTAATTTCTGTAAGGTAATACAATCCTGGTGCATATCTGTGTTTAAAGTTATAAATTTAGTGTAACTGAGAAAGCTTTTGCAAATAAAAAGTAAATTAAACTCTTTACATATGTAGAAGAAAAAATGTGTTACATTTTAACTGTTAGAACTGGACAATTAGCCACTGTACATGCTCAAAACATTTTTCTTTGTAATATTTTTCTTTTCTCCTGGGTGGTCTGTAACTTCTCTGCTTCTTTATAATACTTCCTCTGCCCCATTCTGCTTTTCTGTTTCCTTTTTTCCTCTGTTGGAGGCCCTCTGTTCCCAGATACCATACTTCCTGATCAAGACAACAAGCTACAATTCCCAAGGGCACCAGGCAGAAGTAATCTATTTTTTAATGAGTAGGGTTTAAAATGGCAAAACAAAAGATAAACAATGTAGGTAGATTTGATGAGTCTCCTAAGTAAGAAAAGGAGGTATTTCTCCAAGCTTTAACCAGGTGGTTGTAGGAAATCTGTTCTTGTGGTAGGCAAAGAGTCTAGCCAGCTTTATAGACTAAATTTGCTTCTTGTAAGGGTGAAATTGGCCATAATTTTCTCCAACATTTTATTTCTGGTGTGAGTTGGCCACTGGAATTAATTGCTAGTACTATAAAGACACAAGATCCCATCTGATCTTCAAAGTTAAGCAGGGTCAGCTCTGGTTAGTACTAGGGTGGGAGACAGCCAATGAGTTCCGGATGCTGTAGGCCTGTATTTCAGAGGCAGGAACTAGCAAAACCACTTCTGAGTATTCCTTGCCTAAGGAAACCCTATGGAGTGCAGAGGGTCTCCATAAGTTGATAGACAACTTGAAGGTGAACGCACGTATACACACACATGAATGCATAGTGCAATGATACTCAAAAGCGATGGTCCCTGGACAATTGCAGTCCCTGAGCTATTGGTCATGCACATTTGCTTACTGACACAGGTGGGAAGGGGGAAACAAATAGGAAAGGTTCCACTTCCCCCCCTCTCCTGATCCCCCATCCCATCCCCTCACCCCATAGCACCTACCTGCACGAGTGAGTGAGTGAGCAAGGGAATGCAAACCCATCTGGGCCCAGCCACCCACATATACAGGTACTTTTTTGCCTGCATTAAAACTGGTTTGGGAGGCTTATGATATTTGTTTTTTTCCCACTTTCATAGGAGTCCGACACGACTAACCCCCGCAAAAGTGTAGGACCAACTGCATATATTTTTCATCATTTGACTAAGATATTCAAAATATGTTTCACTGAAATCTAGTTGCTTTATGGAGTGGACACTTTTTACTGTTTATTTGTTTGTTCATTTGTTAAAGCATTTATATCCTGCCCTATATCCCAAGATCTCAAAGTGGCATACAAGTAAAATCAATTTTAACCAGTTTAAAACAATTTGAAATTTAAGACAATAAAAATAATTTAAATAGATTAAAAGCATATTTAACCATTTAACAAGTTAAAATGGGTTTAAAATGTTAAAACTAATTAGAACTATGTACAGATACATTTTGGAATAAATCCATCAGGCCTTAATGGCTTATATCAGAAGCTATTACTTGGTGCCAGAATAAAGATATTGCTGGTGCCAGTCAGGCCTCCGAGAAGTGGACATTCCACAATTGGAATGCCAGAACTGAGAAGGCCCTGTGTCATACCACACTGTGTATTGCCACAACTGATGGGCCACAGAAGAGAGCCCTTCCAGCAGGCCTCAGTCTTTGGGCAGGCATTTCCAAGAGATGCTTCTTGAACTACCAAGATCTGGAGCTATTTAGGACTTAGAATGTCATCATCAACACCTGGAATTCAGACCAGAAATGTATTGGCAGACACTAATTTCTTTAAGGCCAGTGTTACATGGTATCTGTTTTATACTCTGGTCAGCAGTCTAGTTGTGGTTGGATTACTCATATACTGTTGTATGTCTTCAAGTTTTTTCTGACTTACGGTGACCCTAAAGTGAACCTATCATGGTGGTGATGTACCCAAGGTAACCCAGTGGGTTTCCATAACCGAGCAGCAAATAAAACCTTGATCGCCAGGGTCATAGTCCAGTGCTTAAACTTCTACACCACACTGGGTATCATAGGGGCACACTAAAGCCATGCTGAAAAGACAGTGTGTGACATATTTGGATGTCAATCAGATTGGATTTGCACTGACTAGTTCATTCAAATAGATAACTCACATGAATAAAATAACGTGGAAGGGGAGTATTCATGAAACATACAGTACAGATTGTCAGCATTTATACAGAATAAACTGAGCAAAGATTTCTTTTTCCTCAGCTTGTCTTGCTCATAAGATTTTCCCCACATTGCACCCTTGGAACTTCAAAAGAGTTATTTGCAATGCTAAACATATTTTGGGAATAAGATTCAGCACCTTGACTAGCTTCAGACTACAACCCAGAAAGGTTCACCCCCTCAACATAGAAGTCAGCAGCTGCCAGTGTTTTGCGTTGTTCATACGTTTGTATGTTACCTGTACAAGATCAGGATGGATTAAGAACACATAAAATAACTAGGTGTGTCTTGTTCATTTATTTTCATTGAAAAATTGTCTGTGCAAGGAAGCGAACTGTTTCTAAGAATTTAGTGTCCTAACTTTTGCAATGCACTAGTTGAAATAATTAAACTGCCTTCTAAACAGGACATATTAAAATGTTGACTGTTCTCTTGGGAAAGCAAAAGTATGGTATTCTCTCTTTCTCTCTCCTCATTTGTAATTGGTTATTTGGTGTCTGGTGTTTGAAGTGATACTAAAAATGAATGTGATACTGATATTGGAAACAATGTGCAAAATATTATTGTTACAAGCTAATCCCTTGCAACAAATAGCTTTAATTGTCCTCTAAGTTTAATATTCATTTTTTTCCTTTATTTTGGCTGAATATGTTGGCAGAAAAGTTAAAAAGCATGCTTCTATGCATCTGGTATAAAATATTTTCATCTGCATAACTTCTGTTCTTGGATTTACTTGTTCCTTATGACAGTACTTTGGGGAGATTAAGCTCATTTCAGAGAAACAAATATGTTTTATACTGACTTTAAACCAGTTGTTTGTTTGTTTTTTTATTTGTTGAGTAGGACACAACACTGATCTTAACCATTTCTGGTAACAAAGAGGTTTCTGCTTCAATAAAAAGTTCATAGTAGCTCTTGCATTTTTCAGTATATTTTTAAAGACTTGACTGAGCTAATTTAATTTCTCATCATTAATTCATCTCCTTGCATCCCCTTCAAAATAAATTATTCTTCACAGAAATTCAATTTAGCTTCAATATCTCTTATTGCTGTCTTTTATTGCAAGCTGCTGTTCATCCATTTACAAGATTTCCCAACTACCTCGAGTTTTTCAGCTGAGCAGTGGAAATGATTTCAGCATGGCAGGATCATTTTACTGCCCAATTTGGTAACAAGCTCCAATTTGTGAAAATGTCTCAAGATTAAATTTTTTTGCCCTATCAAGTTGGAGATAGAGCATGGATTCTTTATTTTCTCTGTTGTTGGCGGGCGATGTCTAACATTATTCTATCTAGATTGTGTTCCTCCATAACTCAGAGTGGCTGACAAAAGAATGATCAGAAATTAAAGATCAGTTCTCAGCTTTGCAGTTTTTCCACCCTGTGAAGGCCTAGCCATCCCGCCTTCAGCTTAAGTGCATTCTTGATATAAACAATGGATATAATGTGAACTTTGTGCAGAAGCAGCTAGAGGCAAACTGGCAGCAAAACCAGGATGGAGTTTAGTTATGAGGTGAAGGAGTGCAATTCTGTCTGGGAGCAATAGCAGGAAGGAGAAAGGCCTTCCATACACCTGGCAGGTGAATATGCATGTCTAATCAAATAGCTCCATAGCTCTAGTGTTCATGTACACTTTGCTGCAGGTAATGAGTAGTAATACATCCATCTCTCAGGCATCTTTTTTAAAAAAAATCTGCAGCAAATCTACAAATTATGTGCAAATGTGAAGGCTGAGGGTATATTCACAGTATCCTTGAAATCAAGTCTTAAGGAGAAACATAGGTTTAGAACCAGCACAAACACAATGCAGTGGTGTTGCAATGCAACAAAATCCAAAATACGCAATTTTGCAATGCATAGTATTTAATCTCTATGTATTATGTATTATTCACCTCAGCGTTATTGTTGTGGCTTCTCCCCCCGCCCCCAAAAAAACCCAATACCACACTGTAGTTTGATTTGGATTTGAAATTCTGGTAATGTTGAATAAGACCTCTTAAAACTTCTCTGACAGAAATATTTATTCCAGCTGTGGTTGACAGATCACCCTTCCTGTGACTTTCCTAAGTCTCAGGTTTTGGCCCCAGAATCTCACAAACTGACCTGACAATCCTAATTCTGACCAAATAATTCTTTTTGATCAAACTCTGTGGACTTATATGCCAACATTATAGTGATTGTGGTAACACGACAGTCATTGCTTCACCATCATGACCTGAAGCTTCGCAATAACCAACACTAGTCACACTACCACAAGGTGAACATGACAAGGTACACCAGCTGTACTGGTAACACTATACTGGTATATAGTATGTGTGGTAAGTGTTATGAAGTGGGGCAGAGTTAGGTAGAAGAGTAGAATAGACTATGCTCCATTTGCCAGAAACAGGATTTATTTAACATGAATCATTGTATACATTGGAGGGAGCAGCATTTGCGGGTCCAGAAAGCTACATCTTTCTCTTCAGCAGTTACACTGCTAAATATGCTATCAAAATATGATGCTACAACAGTGGCAAAAACCAGGTGAAAAAAAGCACTGCATTTCTCTTTAATCCCAAGGTTTGGGGAGTATATATGCCTTGTAATAGTTGTGCTTTAAAACAAGACAAGTACTTACTGCTGAGCATTTTTAAAAAGGGAAACATGGCTTTTCTTTTCTTTTGTCTCCCTTTTTCCTTTTTCTTTTTACACTTTATCAACTTTTGGTGGCAGTTTTGGTGTCAGGGGACATCAGGGCTCCAAAAGGGGGCAGTGATACTTACCTGGCAGGGGAGATACCATGATCACAAAATGGGGCAGTGTATTACAAAAACAAGTGAAGTTATATGATGACTTGTATAGTCTTTGATACAGATAGGGACTAGGATCACTTCCTTGGTGGTCTTTTAGACTGCCTTTTTGAACTGCTCCTAGACTATGAGGCTGTTCCCATTTCCCCAGTCTTTCTGGTTTGACACACTTTTAGTTTGGATGATGAAGGGGAACACTTGAAAGATCACATCACAGTGCCCTAGAAGTCACTTCCATTTCTGTGCTTCTGTGCTCAGAATTTAGACTCCCCCCCACTCCAAAGCTGAAAGTGCAATCTGTCTTTAAGTTTAATGGATTTTAAACTACCCAGTCAATCCTGATAACCCCAGCCATTTCCATAAACCTGTATTTGGGAACTAGGGGTTCCAGAAAAGGTGGTTGTGGGTTGCAGATATGTGTTGTATCAGATGCCTTGTGGTTCTAGCATAGGTGGTAGATCATAAACATAGCCTCAGTTATGGAGAAGTAAGCATCATTGATATTTAAAAAGATGAACCTCTTCATAACATCCAAAGAAATAGACTTCTGTATTTTAACCATTAAACACCAGACCAGGACTAGTGTAGAATTCAGTGCATAATTCAGATTACGTTCTGAATTGTTTCAGAATACATACAGAATTAGATCTACAATGTGGGCATTCTACTTCATTGCCACCTAAACAGTTACTGTTTCTCAAACTGTCAGCCACTTGCCTGGTACAGTTTTATTTTTACAGACAAAAAGCTACAAATATATACTGCTTTTTTCCACTGGTATATTTTTGCTCCTAGCTGATGTAACATATTGAGACACACATAGAGCCATAAAAAGTTCCATACTGCTTTTTGGCAAACCATAATGAAATGAAAGAGAATTTACATGCTCTGGTTCCTGGATGGCTGTCTCTGTTGGTGGCTGGGCTAGTCTGGGAGAAGTTTGTACAAGAAGTACATACAAAAGCTGTTACTTTTGGACCTTTCAGTGATGTTTGGTACCATCAACCATGGTATCCTCCTGGAGTGCATGAATTGGTTTGGGAATCAGAGACACTGTGCTTCACTAATTCTGGTTCTGTTTCTCGGGCAGCTTCCAAATGGTGGTGCCTGGAATAGCTGCTCCTCAAAAAAGGGGCTATTACATGGCATGCCAGAAAATGCCATTCTATCTGCAGTGCTATTTAACATCTGAAACCACTGGAAGAGATCATTTAGAGGCATGGGTCAGGGAGCTATTGGTATGCTGGTGATGCCTAAATCTATTTCTCTATGCCGTCAATAATAGCCTGAGCTAAGGATAATGTATTTCCTCTGAATAAATGCCTGGAGGAGGTAATGGGCAGGATGAGGAAAAACAAACTGAATCTGAATCCAGACAAGAAGGAGGTGCTGTCAAAGGTCCTAACCTGGTTTTGGAAGTATGTCATGAATAGGGTTACAATCCTCCTGAAAGACTGTGTTTGCAGCTTGGGTGTACTCCCCTATCCATCAGCCCCAGATAGATGCAACAGTCAAGAGTGCTTATTATCAGCTTTGGCTGTTATGCTAGCTGCACCCTTTCCTAGAATTGGAGGACCTAAAAATGGTAGTGCACATACTGGTAGTCTCAAGGCTGGACATTTGCAGTGCTCTGTACCTTCAGCTATCTCTGTATCAAGTTTATAAACTTCAGTCAGTTCAAAACATGTCAGACAGACTGGTTATTGTTACCTCTAGGAGTGACTATATTACACCAATATTAACACCACTGGTTGCCAATTAGTTTCTGGGCAAGGTACAGAGTGCTGGTTATCACCATTAATTAAAGCCCTACATGGTTTGGATCCAGGTTATGCCTTTCCTGCATAATCCACCCTGTGTACTCAGGTCCTTTGGAGACACCTACATTGGTCAGCCCACACTAGACTATTACCAAGAGGACATTTTCTGCAACCATCCCCAGATTGTGGAATTACCTGCAGGAAGAGATTCAGCAGCTAGACGAGACTCATCTGTATGGTGGCCCCTCCACTTTCTCGAGGGTTTGGGGCACAGAACCCTAGTGAAAATGGAAAAACTGCAAATAACTCCCCCCACATTTCCCCTCCCATTCCCTTCTAGTGCTCCCACCCCCATTCTCTTGCCTTTTGCCTTGGCATACATTCTCTACACCAGAGCAAAATGCATGGGAATGGGAGGGGAGCTGTGGAGGGGAGAAGAAAGGTACACAGTGACTTCCCCCCATTCCCTTGAATTTTGCTGGGGCATGCTCACCTTTCTTCTTCACACCCATCAAAACACAAGAGGATGGGAGGAGGAGAAAGGGGGAATGTATGCAAGCACCTCACAGATAATCAAATTCATGAAGATCAAACCTGTGAATGTGGAGGGAGGACTGTATTTAAAACAGCAGTAAAGAATAGTGTCTTCTAGTAGACAACCAGATTATTTTTAAATTATGGTCTGTATGTATGTTATAACAGAATGTAGCAGAAGCTGAAAGAAAGAATATGGATATGATGTTAGGATGTTAACAAAAGTAGAAAGTTTATATCTTTTATTTCTTATTAAATATGACTTAGGGAAGTGGGAAAGAAGAAGGGTAGGTTTTGTTTTTTTTAAGGGGAGAGAGAAGAAGGCTTGGAATATGTTAATAGGCCATATTCCATCTTTCTTTCTCTTTCTTTCTTTCTTTCCCTCTGTAGCTTTTTAATTCATATGTTAATTCATAGGGGGTGTGTGTGTGCTTAGATGTTCTTTTTTGTTTTTCTCTTTTTATATATACTCATTTGTATATTTGTAGTGTTTGTTTTAGAAAATGTTAATTTAAAAAAAAGTTCTTTAAAGTAATAGTTGGTGGATTTTAATATTTATTGGTTTATTGGTTTTATACATTGTTTTTACTGATGTTACGTGTTGTGATTTTTGTTGTTCCCTGCGCTGATCCCCACATAGGGGTGGGTAAGAAATAATTATTGCTAATATTATTATTAATATTAATATTATTGGGTGAGTCCCCAACACATTGGAATTTGAGGTGATGTCAGGGGAAAAAACTCAGTGGAAGGGTTTCTGTTTTTGTTTTTGTTTTAGAAAACCTGCTGATGGCTGTTAAAATATACAACAGTAAAACATCTCATTGTACTTTTACTTCTCTTATGTATACATTCTGGAAATATTTTTTCCCTGACATCTTTACAAAAGTATTTTAAATGATTTATTGAAATCCTGTGCTATAATACAAACAACTAACTAGTCTAAATATAAAACCATAATAGATATAAGCACATTTAAATCTTTTAAAGACATGCAAAAGTTTCTTAAAAATGTATTTGTAGATTAGGGTGGTAAAAGTAGCTAACAAAAATAAGCACAATTGATAGGAATGTGATCCTGTTATATTTTTCTTTAAAAAAATTAATGCAACATACTGCAGAAAGTGGGATGTAATACAAAGAGCCATGTATTAAAAAATACTCTTGTTTTAGACTGCCGCAATTAAGTTTACATAGTCTACTGTGGCATTTAAGTCTAATCTCTGAATACAGTAACCAGACAGTGTGACCTTTACATGAGAACTGCATTGCATTCTTTTTCACATTGATATTAGTCCTAAAAATAAATACAGGACAAGGTTTCAAGGGCTTTATGTTCTTGATTAAAATGGTCTGTGATTAATTAAAATGAGGTAAGTAATGCAGAAGGAGATTGTTCAGTGAGATCCCAGAAACTCCAGCGTGTTGCTCTTCCAGAGGATCTGCTCATGAGAATTCTGCTTTCTTATTGCTATGGAGTAGATCATACTTTTCAGCATACATCTAAAGTAGAGATCCTTTATGAAACAGTACATTGTCATAAGATTTGATTAGGAATTATTGTTTTGTTCATGTCCTGTGAGTCAATTACATTGTTATCTTAATTTAGATTAGATTCTTGTGCCAGTGCTGTAACATTAAACAATAGCATCCCCATCTAACTCTAGTCACATTTATTAGAGTTATTGATTTTCAATTGTTTTGTATTATTTTTGTGGGGTTTTTTGTATTTGTGTTACTTGCTGATTGCTGCTATGACCAACACATGTTGGAAAGATGGGAAGTGTTGAAATGTGATAGTAAGTTACGGCAAGAAACAACAAGCAACTCCAATTCTTAAGGGGTACGGTGGGAAATCTTTCATAGGGCAGTTTCCCTTTCCAGTATATATAAATAGAGCTGATAGATACATCTTGGAAAGTGCCACAGTTGTCACAAAGTGTAGTTTTGAGACAGGTGATGCCACAGTATTGCTGCAGCTAAGGTAACCTTGAACTGGGTTAATTGCTAGATCTTGAAAACCTTGAGTTCCATGGAAAAGAGGTGGGATCCTCAGTAAATAAATAAATGATCAAAAGATAGTTTGGAAGTGATATGGTTGATAAATAAAAAAAGTATTGAAACTAATGCATTAACAGGAAGCACTGTGTGCAACTGAACCTGACATCTGCGAGGTGAACGTTCGTAATAATTGGATATTGCAAATATAAATAAATACCTCCCCAAACACACACACACACCAAAGAAAACTGGCTTGGAGCTAGTGTTTTGTAAGCTATTTCATACCCTCCAACTCTCCCAATTTAACAGGGACAATCCAGATTAATTCTCTGTCATCCCATTTTTCCAGCTGCTTTTACAATGTTCCAATTTCTCTCTGCTTCTCCCACTTTCCCCCCTTTGTCTTTATCTAATTTCAGTTACTGTAGATTGAGTACAAAGTGTAAAAGTAGCTTGCACTCAGTTCAGCAGGGGGACGAGGACAGGAGGGGAAAGTCATTTTTGTTTGCCAGTAAATTCAGGCAAAAGCAAACTGCTACACACTCTCTTAGCTTGTGTATTCTTCCTCGTTAATAACTTTTGCCTTCCTTTTATTTATTTCTGTATTTATTATTTTGACCACACTCTGATGGTGCTTGGCAATACATAGTCCCAGTTTTCATCTGTGAAATGTTGGAGGGGATGCCATTTTGATTCCAATATATTGTCCAGCAATGAAGAACACTTTTTTTCTTTACATATTTGAGAAATATTCTTCCCTCCCTTTAGTTTCCTAAAACAGCAGCTACTTCATTCAGGCTTTTCAATATGTTATATATTTAAATTTAATCAGTCAATTGATTCATCTTAAAAAGACAGATAGTTGATTTTTATGATCTTTGAATCTTCACTACCACTTTTTGTTCTTAGCTGAATTCTGAAATTCTATGGACTCTCCCACAGGCTGTGAAAACAAGCCCCAGGAGGTGATTGTTTGCCCACCCATGATGTAGAATATTAAGTTGTTATACATCCAAATGCAGGTCATTCTTTTTTTATATATACACATTTAACCCCATAGGCCATTTCAGGTTGTGTTATTTAAAATAAAATAAAAAATCTCCCACATGTTAGATTGTCTTACACACACATGCAGATGTTTTTGTTTAAAACATTTTGCGTGTGCTTTTCCATCATCTTTCCCACTAGAAGGCTTGCTGTGCCATGCTGCTTGCTGATTCATTTGTTACATCTTGAATGATGTCTCCTGCCTCATCCCTGCTGTGTTTGAGATGAAAGCAGATGCTGTTCATTATACAACGTAATCTGAATCCTTAGATTTCAGTTTGACCTGGCAGGATTTATGTCACTAGACTGTGATATTATCCCTACCACAAAATTGTAAAAGGCAACATAGAGACATTTTGCAAGTGGTTTTTTTCCCAGTGCATAATATTGTTTCTGTAACTCATTTTGTTAAAAACAGACCATTCAGAGTTTCAGTGTTCTTGCTAGTCCATTTACGTGGAATTATGCAGTCTATGAATTGTACAACTAAGGCTTTGTAAGTTATTCATAGCATTATATCAGAATATTTTTTGTGTCAAATACAAAAGGACATTATGGGAGTAGTATTATCCAAGGAATTTACTAAGATACTAGGTATTGAGATATGTCACCTGTACCACTGAGGTCTGTCAAGAGGGTCACAGAAAAATGGGATTCCCATCTTCTGTGGAAAAAACAGCTGTGTTAACTAGCAACCATTGCACTAGCTTAGGACCAGAAAAATGTGTGATTGTATGGGTGAGAGGCATCTTTTCTCAAAGTATGACTCAGTCTGTACACAGATCATTGGATTTTAGAGGTAGTGATGTGAAGTTGTCATTGTTTCCATGACAGCTGACCCTTCACATTTCACAGATTTGATTATTTGTGAATTTTGCCAGTCCCTGTCCCTCCAACTCAGGCACTCTTTTTCCAGGGGATCTCTCCCTCTTGGCAGCTCCAATCAAGCAGAGCAACCCTTTAACAACCCACCTGTGGTCCTCCTCCTTCTCCTGCACCAACAGCTGCCTGGCTGGCTAAGGATAGCTCACAGCCCAATTTCTCCACACCATAAACCCTCTCCCACTGTCCTACATACAACCAAAGAAGGAGATACGTGAGAGAGAGGAAGTATAGGCCTACCATGCTGACCCACCTCCCTTTCCCTCTCCGTACCCTGACCTGATTTGGATTTGGGACATCTATTCTCCCTACCATGCCTCAGCCTACTTCCTACATATATGCACACACATTTTGATATTTGCAGATTTTCATTTTTGCGCCCAGGAAGCACACAAGTCCCTTGTTAAAACACTTCCATTAGTTGCTGGTACATTTCTTGAACACGGCTGAAAGTGCTGGTTATTGTCTATAGCTCAAGTCCAAGCTGTTTGAAGGACTGTGTCCTTCGCTTGGAGCCTGACTGGGTCTTAAGATCTTTGGTAATTAAGATTCCCTTGGCTCTGCCTCTCTCACAGGCATGTCTGGTGGGAACATAAGAGAAGACCTTCTCAGTGCTTGTCCACAGACTCTGGAATTTCCATCCTCACTGTCATTCCTTTGGCAACTGAAAGGTTTCTTACTTCAAGATGTTTTGTCTAACCTTTTGTAGAACAAAGCATTAACACCAATTTACATTTTTTTAAAAACAGTTCTTTATATGAGCATTGAAAATACAGTTTTGTGTATGCATGTTGATTCCTAAAGGGGCAACTCTGTTCTTCATTTTCTTGTTAAGCATCCTTCTTCTCTTTGGTACGATGCTAGGGACATCAACCTCAGTACTTAGCACATACTCTTTCAGTTGCCATTGCTGATAAATTATCGTAAAGCAAATTTAGGGTTTCAGCTCCCCACAAAAGGCCATTTGTTTTGGGTCAAATCAGTTGTCCATACAATATCCCACAGAAATGGCAGCCATCAGATCCATATGCTTTATGACAGCTTATCAGGAATGGATACTGAAAGACTATGTCCTCTCCTCCGTCCAACTCTCACAACAGGGGCAAGAGAGAGGTCAAGAGAGACACACAACAGGGAAACAAAGGAATGGTCTCCAGTAGTGCAAAGAGAAGGGAAGCAACTTCCTCCTCCTATGCTGTATTGCTGAGGCAGGGAGCTGGCTAGGTAGCTGTAGTGCTATAGTGCTCCCAGTGCTATAGTGCTCAGCTTAATATGCTTTGGGAGAAATTAAAAACAAAACAAATAAAAAACCCTCACTGTGCTTTTAAAAAAGTATGCCTTAGGCAGCATTTTTAAAAACTTACCTGGCTGGTGCTGCCTTGACTGCTCCAGTAACATCTTTACCTTCTTCGTCCAAAGACTGAAGGGATATTGAGATTGCCCTTGTTCATGGCATGAATACAATTATAATAAGTTTCAGCAGACCAAATAGGTCTTCTGCATAACCATATGCATAATTGCACACAGTTTGTGCCAGATGTCAAGTGGAAACCATTTCCTATGTTCAAAAGGCTGATTTTCTTTATTCATTGGAGTCATTGGCCAAACCATCATTTACTAGTATATTTTGAATGTTTTTTTAAGAAGCTCAAAGTAATTAATCAATAATTTTAAGCAGATCTTATGCACTGAAAAAATGTTCTTATTTGAAGTATTGACTTTAGTGCAAAAAAACAATTTCTCTAGAAAGAAAGAGTGATATTTATATGCGTTCATTATGGAAAAAAATGTGTGTACCTATCTTGGATCATTGGCCAAATGCTGTCCTAGGTAAAGAATCAAAAGGACCAAGGATGTAGTCCTTCTGATTTATTTGTTTCCCACTATTTATAATTTTATGCTTTTTCTAAAGATATTGATATAACAAAGGTTTCTTGTGGCTCCGAAAAGATGTTTTCTAATCCATCTCCCAGCTGTCTTTACCTATTGACATACCTAAGCAAGAATTATCTCTGTCTTTCCAAACACCTCCTCATCACTCTCTTATTTCAGCAGCTCCTTGCATCTGCTTAACATCACTAGGTTGGTCATGCTTGTCAGCAAACAGCTCTTAATTTCTACACCTTTAATTTAATCTCAGCATAAATGATGCTAAGACTTCCATTTCTTCCTAGTCTTTGCTCTTCATACTTGAGTATCTTTTCAGAAGCAACATAATCATGCTGTTTAGCAAAAGATAAAGTTTTGAAGTTGCTCATACTTAATGTGTTTATTTACTTATAGTATTTGTATTCCTATCTGATGTAAAAAAAAATTTCTTAAGCAGTATGTCTGCTGCCTAAATACCCTAAAGGGACCAGATCCTTGGAAGTTAAACATGTTCAGCTCTGGTCAGTATTTGGATGGGAGACTGCCAATAAATACCAGGTACTAGAGGCTATATTTCAGAGGGAGGGAGGAACTGGCAAAAGCAACTCTAATTATTCCTTGCCTAAGAAAACCCTTTGAAATCCATAGGGTTGCCATAAGTTGACAGGCAACTTGAAGGCACATATGCACGTAAGCAGTATATCTAGCAGAGAATATAAGAAGAATTGCTGTCCATGACCTAGAAGAGTTTTTGCCAATCAGGAGTACCTTTATTTGGCTTAAATAGACCTTTGTGATAATATAATTCTCAATTGCTTTTCCAGATGATCTTTTGCTAGTAGCTCCATTCTTTCTTGGAGGGTGGATTCCAGAAGATGATACAGGACAGATTAGTAATCATTCTTGTAGAAATTGACCTATGAGTTTCCAAAATCTGTTTCATCCTCCATTTTTTTATTGTATAAAACTACTGAGTGAAGCTCTGTCTAGCCTTGGAAAGTGATCTGTCGTTATTATGAGACTCATCCAGACGTATCAGGAGAAGTGTCAGGACATGGCAGTTTTCATTGCTCTACTTACCACTTTTATTTCCAAGATCCCAATGATGTTTCCATTCCTCTGGTATATTTCCCAATAATTTTCATCCCTTAGCAGCTAAGAGTTAGCTGAATGATTTTTTTTTCTGTTCCAGTACACATAGTACATTTTGAATTTCATATTGAAAAGTGCCTAACATTGTGGTTAATTTCTTTTTTCTTTTCTTTTTTTTTCTTTTCCTTTTCCTTTCTCTCTCTTTTTTTCTTCCTGAGGGCAGCGCCTTCTGGGTGCAGCAAGTTGGGCTGTGAGTGTTAACTTTTTATGCTTTCGTGGTCCATTTCAGACTTTCCATTTTCCTATTAAAACCAGTTTCTACTTTTTTTCCTTTTCTTTTTAACCTTTTCTGTACTGGTAGTCTAGCATTTGATTTTTTAAAAAAAGAAGTCTTTCTTGAGACAGAGTTTTATATTATTGTAAAACTTTAGTTTTAAATTATAAAATTAGTATTGTCATTACTATTACATATTCTCCCATTTGAAAGCCAGTGTGTTGCAGTGGTTTGAGCATTGGACTATGACCCTGGAAAGCAAGGTTCAGTTCCCCACTTGGTCATGGAAACTCACTAGGTGACCTTGGGCATGTCATACACACTCAGCAAAACTGCTCCATTCAGCAAGCATCCAAGGAATTTTTAGAGGCAGTTGCAAGACCAACCCATCAAAAATAATTGAAAACTAGCACAGAATTTGGATAAACTCTCAGTATCACTCTGTACTGCGTCTGAAGAAGAGGATTTATATCCATGAAAGCCTATGCTAAACTAAAAGCCTGTTTGCAAACATAAAGTTTGGTTCTTCTTCGTGGTCTCTGTGCCTTCATACACTAGGAGCTTTAGCGCCTGCGCGGTAGCGTTCGGAAACTTCTAGAGCTTGTTCGCTTGGCGGGAACCCCTCCCCCACGCCGGTACTGCGCATGCTCCTCCCGCCGAGCAACGGTCTCTCCTCAGTTCTTTCTCGTCCGCCGCCGCGTACGGAAGGTTCTTTAGTTTGTTCCTCTCACGTCGTGCTTGGCTTGCTGTTTTTTCACGGTTTTACAGACTTTCGGACTGTCTTTGACCTCTCTTTCGGACTCCCCCTTCGGTTTTCGTCTTTTTTGGATTTCGGAGTTTGGCGTTTCTTCGTCTTATGTCCGCGCTCTTTAAGAAGTGCGTGTCCTGTGGCCGCAAGGTTGCCCTTAACGACGGCCATAAGGAGTGTCTCTTCTGTTTGGGCGAGTCCCACAATATCCGGACTTGCCAAATTTGTAGGGATTTTACTCCCCAAACTCTTCGCAACCGCTCCGCGAGACTCAAATCTTATTGTTGGGAGCAGTCTCTGCGGGCGATAGACGAGACCTCCACTTCCAAGATGGCCGACAAGAAGACGACCACGCCATCGACGGTATCGGCGGCTGCCGTTCCGTCCACCTCGTCGGTATCGGGCTCGGTACCGGCGAAAACGCCGATCTCGGCGTTACCGAGGATCCCGAAGCTGTCGGCGGCTGCCAAGTCAGCTAAAGGATCCTCGACGGCGAGGAAGGCTGAGGCTCCCCTTACGGAGACGCCTGCAAAAAAGCGCCCTGCTCCGGACGGAGGCAAGGGCAAGGAGAAGGAGAAGAAGAAGAAGAAGAAGGAAAAGAAGCGCTCCCCGGCTGGGGACGCTCAACCTCCTACTCCTCCTCCTACTCAGCAGCCTTCCAAAGGGCGAGGCGAGTCCGTCGACCTCTCGGAGGATGAGATCGAGGACGTTCCCCAACAGCGCCCGGACTCGCCTGTGGCAGACCCTCCAACCCTGGTGGAGGAGCGCCACCGCCCTCTTAGCCGTCGCAGGTCGGCCGACCTGCAGCAGAGAGAGCCCTCTGCTTCTCCGGAGCGGCGTTCGACCTCCTTCAGGTCCCGGTCCCGCTCTTCCGAGCGTCCGGTGGCCTCGCCGCCTCCGAGGGAGACAAGAGAGGAACAACCTCGCTCGTCTGCCTCCAGATACACCTCGGCGTCCTACGTGGCCAGGTACGCGAGGGAATCTGAGTGGAGAGAGCGCCCGGCCTCCTATCGGTCGCATTCGCCATCGTACCGGGATCGGTACCATCGTGGCCTGAGTCGCTGGGAGACCTTCCGGAGGTCCCGGTCACCTCGTCGACAGCGCGAATCGCGCTCGCCTAGAGGGGACGAGGCTCGGTACCGTCGACGCCGAAGCCGATCTCCGTCGGACCGCCGCTCCTTCAGCCGCTCACCCTCTCCTCGATATCATAGGGCGAGGGAGCCTTCACCACGGTATCGGGCGATATCGCCACCTCCTAGGGTCACGGCAACGGCGACGCGCCCTACGGAGTCGGTGGTGACTGAGCGGGCTACGACGACGTCAGCCTGCCAGACTACCCCGGTCACCACCAAGAGGGTGAAATCCGTGGTCAGCCATCCCAAGCGGGACGCTGCTGCTACCACCGCCCCGGCTGCGGAGAAGCCTAGGAAGGCAACACCTGCGGCGACTACGAAGGAGCCGGAGAGCGAGCGGCGAGAGGACTCACCGAGCTCGGAGTCGTACGACTCGAGTGCGGAGTCTGAGGTGTCTGAGGCGGCCTCCCAGGAGTCTCCTCCGTTGGGATTCGGGGACCCGATCCCAGATTCTGCTCCAGAGGACGTCCACCAGTTCTCTGCGATGCTGCTCCGCATGGCCACTACCCTCGGCCTTAAGATCGCCGATGCGGAGCCGGAGGATGACGATCCAGCATTCTCCGTTTTCGAGGAGAAGCGACCTTCCACGGCCCCGCTGCCTCTCCTGCCCCGGGTATCCAGACTGGTGAAGGCCGCCTGGGATAGACCGGCCTCGGCTCAGCCGATACCGCAGCGGTTAGAACACCTCTACAGGGTGCAGAAGGATAACGCCGGTTATCTATTTAATCACCCTGCACCGAACTCTGTGGTCGTCGAGTCCGCGCAGACGAAAGGCTCCGGCAGGCAACACACCACCCCGCCGGACAAAGAGGGCAGGAAGTTGGACGCCTACGCAAGGAGGTTCTATTCGGCTGCCTCCTTGCAGATCAGGCTGTCCAACACTCAGGCTTGCCTCACGGCATACCTGAAGAAGGTGCTCGATCGCCTGCAACCAGCGATGGAAGCGGTACCGGAGGACATCCGCCAAGCCTCCTCCGTGATCTTCAATGAGGCTATCTCCATCGCTCGGCACCAGATGGCCTCCTCCCGGCACGCAGTGGAGATCGCCTCCCGGGTCATGGCGGGATCCGTCGGCCTCCGCCGCCATGCTTGGCTTCGACCGGCCGACATCCAGGAGGACACCAGAAGGAGGATTGAAGATCTCCCCTTCGACGGTGAAGGCCTATTCAATTCGTCCACAGACGAAGCTTTGGACAATCTCGTCAAGGCGAGACTGACCGCAAAAAAGATTGGGCTGCAGCCGGCCACGCAGACCCGCAGGGCCTCCACCTTCCGACCATCCTGGCGACGATCTTCCACCTCGTCGTTCCAGCGTTCGGCCCAGTCTGGACAGTCGAGACCGTCCTCCGGCTCATCGGCCAGACGCACGATTAGGCGGCGCCCGCCTTCGTCGAAGAAGTCCTCCTCCGACACAAAGTCTCGGTTTTGACGTGCCTGGCAGGACCCACCAATACCCACTCTTCAGCCTACCATCAGCGCTCGGAGACCGACCGACTCTCGCTCGACACCTAGCGGAGTGGCAGTATGTCACTACGGACTCTTGGGTACTTTCCATCGTCCGTCTTGGCTACGCCATCGAGTTTCTCGATATTCCTCCTCGCGGCGTTTATTACTCCACGCCGTCGAGTCCGGCCCTCCTGGAAGAGATACAATCCCTCCTCCAGAAAGGGGCGATCGAGCGGCTCCCGCAAGAGGCCAAGACCACCGGCTTCTTCTCCAGGTACTTCACGGTACCGAAAGCCGACGGTACCCTCCGGCCGATCCTAGACCTCAGAGGGGTGAACTACTGCATCCGCCCCAAAAGGTTCAAGATGGTCACGCTACCGTTGATCCTACCCTTCCTACATCGAGGGGACTGGTTCGCCTCCATCGATCTCCGAGACGCATACTTCCATATCGCCATTCGCCCGCAGCACAGACGGTACCTCCGCTTCGCAGTCGACGACACCTGTTACCAGTACAAGGTGCTGCCGTTCGGACTCTCGACTGCCCCAAGGGTCTTCACCAAGTGCATGGCCCCGGTGGTATCCTACCTGCGGACGAAGGGCGCTTCCGTCTTCCCCTACCTCGACGATTGGCTGTTGGTGGCGTCCTGCAAACAGAGACTTTACCACGACGTCCACATGACGTTGTCACTCCTGACCCGCCTTGGTCTACGAGTGAATCCGAAGAAGTCCCACCTCGAGCCGGCGAGGATCTTGGACTTCATCGGGGCGACGCTCGACTCGACCTCCGCCAGGGCGTACCTACCAGAGTCTCGAGCACAAACCTTGATCCGGGCCGCCGCTCACGCTCGTACGGCCCCGACGTTATCTGCGAGAAGCGTCCAGCAGCTCTTGGGCTACATGGCTGCGACGACCGCTGTGACATATCTCGCCAGGCTGAGAGCAAGACCTCTTCAACACTGGTTCGTCCGCATATTCGACCCCCTGCGAGACGAACAGACACTCCGACTGCAGCTGCCGGGAGACGTCCGCTCATCCCTCCGATGGTGGCAGTCGCGACGCAATCTCATGTCGGGGATGCCTTTCCAACAGCCGACACCGAAGGTGACGGTAACGACCGACGCCTCCCTGTATGGATGGGGTGCCCACTGCGGCGATCTCAGAGTCCGCGACAGATGGACCGACGACGAGACCGCTCTCCATATCAACGCGCTGGAGCTGCTCGCCGTCTGGCAAGCCCTACGGGCGTTCCGCCATGCCGTGGCGGGGCGCACGGTCCTGATTCTGACGGACAACACCACCGCCGTCTGCTACATCAACAGACAAGGTGGGACTCATTCCACGACCCTGCTCGACATCGCGCTCGGCCTGTGGGAGTGGTGCATTCGCCTGCACACGCATCCCGTGGCGGTTCACCTGGCCGGGCAGGAGAACACCACGGCAGACGCCCTCAGCAGGGACACCTCATCCCATCACGAATGGTCTCTCTCCGGAGAGGCGTTCGACTGATTCGGGACCGCTGGGGCGAACCATCGATCGACCTCTTCGCGACCAGGGAAAACGCGAAGTGTCGCCGATTCTGTTCCAGAGCGGGCCACGATCGTGCCTCCATCGGGGACGCTTTCCAGTTTCCGTGGACCGGGGAACTCCTCTACGCGTTCCCGCCGTTCCCGCTGCTCGGCCGGACGATATCGAAGATCCTCGCCGACCGAGCCGACGCGATCCTGGTAGCCCCGTACTGGCCGAGGCAACATTGGTTCGCACCCCTGCTACAAGCCGCGCGAGACGACCTGCTCCGGTTGCCACCGACACCGGACCTGCTCTCCCACTCCGGCGGCCGAGTCCTCCATCCGGACCTGCCACGCCTGGCCCTCCATGCCTGGAGGATATCGCACTAGACGATCCCGTGCTCGGTACCGTCCTCGTCGCGGCCAGGAAGGAATCCACCCGTCGCAACTATCAATACAAGTGGCGACGCTTCCTGACCTTCGCTAACGAGAGGAGTGAGCCGGTATCGCCCGCGGGGCTCTCGACCGTCCTGCACTTCCTCCTGCACCTCCGGCAACAGGGCCTGGCGTTTCCATCCCTGAAGGTGTATCTCTCCGCGATCGTGGCATACCAACTGCCACGATCTGCTGCCTCGGCCTTCTTCAGGAACGATACCGTTAAGCGGTTCATGAAAGGACTTCACCATCTCTACCCGCCGGTATCGCCGCCGCTACCGCCGTGGTCCCTCTCGCTGGTGCTCTCGCAGTTGACGAAGCCGCCCTTCGAGCCGATGGCGACCTCGGATGACAGGCTCTTGACAATGAAAACCGCCTTCCTGGTAGCGGTGACCTCAGCGAGGCGAGCGGGTGAGATCACAGCTCTTCGTTCCGATGAGCCCTTCACGGTCTTCCACAGGGACAAGGTGGTCCTGAGACCTGACATCTCGTTCCTGCCAAAGGTGGTGTCCAGTTTCCATCTCAACCAGGACATCATCCTGCCTGCCTTCTTCCCGAGCCCGACGACACCGTTGGAGCGGTCCCTCCACTCCCTGGACGTGCGTCGGGCATTGGCTTTCTACAAGGACAGGACTGCTTCCTTCCGACAGACGCCGCATCTCTTTGTTTGCTATGGGCGACGTCGGAGGGGCCTAAAAGTGTCCACCCAGCGCTTCTCCAAGTGGGTGGTAAGGACTATTGAACTGGCGTATGAGCTCGCGAGGAAGCCTCCGCCAGTCCTGCTTCGAGCCCACTCCACCAGAGCTGTGGCTACTTCTGCGGCCCTCCTGCGAGGAGTTGACCTGCATGAACTCTGCCGTGTGGCGACCTGGTCCCAACCATCGACCTTCGTGCGCCACTACAGGCTCGACTGCCGGTCGCGCAGAGATGCCCGGTTTGGACGTGAGGTGTTGGCTTCCGTGCTGTAGGACCTGACCCGCCGTCCGACCGGTAAGCTACACAGTCTCCTAGTGTATGAAGGCACAGAGACCACGAAGAAGAAGAACAGGTTGCTTACCTGTAACTGTGGTTCTTCGAGTGGTCATCTGTGCCATCATACACACCCGCCCTTCCTCCCCTCTTTCTCAGGTCCCTGTAGGTTCTACGGCGGACGACAGAACTGAGGAGAGACCGTTGCTCGGCGGGAGGAGCATGCGCAGTACCGGCGTGGGGGAGGGGTTCCCGCCAAGCGAACAAGCTCTAGAAGTTTCCGAACGCTACCGCGCAGGCGCTAAAGCTCCTAGTGTATGATGGCACAGATGACCACTCGAAGAACCACAGTTACAGGTAAGCAACCTGTTCATATTACTCTTAGAACCTAAAAGTTAATCAAAGCCAGTCATTTCACCTTCTGCCTCAGAGGTGTCAAGATCACTCCTGATAGTTATGACAGAGCTCTCTTTTTCTCACAGCAGATACCTGAATTACATGGGTCAAGCCACCATGTGACAGATCTGTTCAGTCCATGTAGGTACAATTAAAAAATCAAATGAGTTTCTGGAGAAATGGCAGCAGAAGCAAAGCAGAGTCAAAAGAGAGAGGTAGCTAATTCTCAAGAGACCAAGCAGTTGTTCTTCCTTGCACTATCTGCATAATACAACTGTGTTACTGTTTTCCCCATTTTCGGTGGAACCTGCTCATGTGCTGCTTTTAGGCAGATCCACTTAATAGATGTCCTAGGAAGGATTAGAGGTTGTAGACTAGCATGTAATCGAACAGGAAGTGTGAATATAGTCTTCCTCCTGACATCTTTTAGAAGTCAAAAAAAGGCACAAGGAGCTGAAATTGGATTACTTAGGATTCGTGGGATTGGAGACCTCTTACTCTTCCTGCTATATATCTTCCTGCACTTCCACACCTACTTTCAATCTCTTATAGCTACTGTCCATTTAAAAAGAAAAAGAATCAATAATTGTCAAATGGCTGAACATATGTAATTCAGCCTCAAAAGAGCTTGGAAAAGTTACCTTTTAGTCTGCATCTCCAATCTGGGCAATTTGGGAAGTTGTAATCCAAAAAGTAATTTTTTTCTCAGCTCTGATTCCTGATCTGTAATTCTGTGTCCACCCCACCTTTTCAGTTTGTGTTGCTTCTTATCTAGATGTTAGTTGGAAGTTTCATATGCCTTCATTCCATGTGAATCTCACACCAGTGTTGACTGAAAAGGAATCACTTGATAATGGAAGGAAAAGCCCAGTGGAATCTCCCACTCCCCCCTTGCTATAATGGGTCAGATTTAGAGCCAAGGGTAACAGATCATGGGCTTGTTGCTATCAAGTTTTCCACATTTCAATGCTATTTTGAATTGATATGTTTGTTTTGGCTCATTCTAAATATAGAGAATTCCAGTCATAGATGCTGATATGCAATTTCAAGCTCTCTCTCTCTCTCACACACACACACACATACCCCCCTTTTACATTTCATCATTAAGAGTAACTTGTGCTGCAAACGTGTAAACAGCTGCAGAAGAGGAGAGGGAAGATGAGGAGGAGGAGGAGGAGGAGTTGTATAACTGAATAGGCTGCCAAATGCATCTCTACCATGTGTGCTGTGTAATACTTGTCATCTCAAGTGACTCATTAAAAGGTTTCCCCCAATGGTGCTTTGAAGTGCTGTGACAGCTTGAGAGCATCTATAAATTGTCACAAACAGCCCTCTTACTGTGTTAGCTAATTGCTTGCTCTTTGACTTATTAGGAGTCACTGAGTTAAATAATTTGTCACATGTGTGGCTCTTAATAAATAAAGTGAATAGCCAGTTTGTTAGCTGCTTATGTGATATATAGAGACTATTTTGGATATTGTCACATACAGCTAGCAAAAATGTGCTCCTTTTGACCCTAGTATTGTCAGAAATTTGTGACAGTAAAAAAAAAAAAGTCATTGTAAACCAACCTGTAAAGGAGGAGGAAGGATCTTCTTTTAAGTTAAAAGTCATGGAGCCAGCTTTCTTTTTGAAATGATTAAATTCATATTGACCCAAGCAGATTGTAGCTTAAAATTCTACTGAGTTACTATTGCCTCTTTTTTATTCTGTATCAATTAACAGGTAGTTAAAAAAAAACAACTCTGGTATGCCCATGAAATCAAGAGAAATATGCAGACACAAACCACAGAAAGCACTGAGGGGATGAAAACAGGTGGTTGCAAACTACAAACACCAGTTTGGAGGCTTCAGATACTTACTGATTGAAATATGGTATATACCAGGGATGCACACATGATAGGGGCTGTTTTTTCCCACACTCTCTGCAGGGGCCACGCCAGTGCATCCAATGTGACTAGAAATGATATCATGTCACTTCTGGTTCGTTTTTGGCTGATTTAACCAGGATGGAATTTTTGGGGTCAATGTGGTGCTCTTCAAGAGTTGTGGGGGTTCAGTGGTTTTTGGTTCTTCTTTTTCCAAAAAAGATCACTGGAGTCCTTTGAGGGCTTCAGCAGTGCTTTCAGCCCTCAGAAGAGGGACTGTATGGGCCATACTTTCCCTACTTCAGTACACATACTGAAAAGCTCCAGATATTTAATATATAAAAGTCAAAGTTTGTTTGTCTGTGTCAGGCGAAGCCCTCATATGACTGGTTACCTAAGAAGATTCTGTGGAATCCTGGGGTTTGCAGTTTAGAGAGGGGCCGTTAGAATTTTCAGCCAAAGAGCTCTTGGGCCTCAGTCAACTATGTCTGTCTCGAATAGGCTGGTCGCTATGAAGATAATGCCTAGCAGCAAGGAGGAGGGCAGTGTATTCCCTCAGGAACCCAACCTGTGTATGTTAATAACCCTGAATACAGATTGGATCAGGGAACATGGGGAAAGTTACAGGTACTGGACAAGACAGTTTGGGGAATTAGAGACACAGGATCTCAAATCTTTCTAACAAGTGTTACCTATGAGAAAATAACATCCTGGGCAATGCCGGGTATATATGCTAGTATTATATAAAATCATGCACTGGTTGCATCTCAGTTGTTGAATCACAGGCTCACACCCGTCTGTGTATATAGTCACTCCTTCCCTCCTTCCTTGTTCTAATCTAAGACAAGCCATATTTTGTCATTTCACCTGAAACAGCAAACTGATATGTTCCTCATCCTATGAAAAAGGATTAGGAATTAAGGTTAGATCTTGATCTCTAATCCTGTTCTGCAGAGTGAGCACAAAACATATTTGTGTGTTCAGATAAAACACCATGCTATGATATATCTTGGGGCACAGGAAAAGAGTGAATTGGTTGTTGCGTATTTAAGGCTACTTGAGCTCCAAAGCATGGCTGAGCATTACTACGTGTGAACCATCACACTATTATTCACTGATTTGTCAGTGCCAAAAGCATCCTGAATATTTCCCCAACTAATCTATATAGTAAATGTAATGGTAGTAACACCCTATGTCTTTCCCCTAAATATATGCTTCTGTTTTGTTGTGTTTCAATTTATATGTGCTCCCATTTTTCTCCTAATTTAATACATCTCTGTGCTTGCACATTATCACTAGAACAACAGGCAATAAAAATGTCAGAAAGCCTAACATGAGACAGGGAAGTCACAAATAGCTCCCAGCTGGAATGTTTTAAGTTAATTTGGGGTGTGGTGGGGGTTGGTTTACCTTTTGGATTGTAGTATAGCTTACCACAATTTAAATGGATGTAGTAATTAAATGAGTGTTTAATTTAGTTTTTAGTGCAGACAAGTACTTTCTCTGTTTAAAGTTTACAATGCTACTTAGTCAAGTGCCATTTGGCCTTGGATGCAGCTACAGAAGAGAAGAGATCAGGCCTTGGGTTAAGGTGAGGAATTCCGTAAAGAGGTGTGTTCATTTTTATTGATGCAGATATATTTGATTAGTGAAGGTGGGACTATAGGTTGATTTAAATCCACTCATTTCTGATTGACCTCAGTAGAACCTGCTCATTGGAATAGTGTTCAGGACTGGATTAAAATTAAATACAGTTTTCTATGAATTTATTCTGTCATTTAAACATTTCTATCACACGTCATATTTGGCAGCTGAGGGGGCAACCAACTCGGTGCAGGTAATAGTTGTATATAAGAGACAATATTCATAAAATACAATCAATTAACAATATAAAACAGAGAATAATGCAGTAAACATCAGAGTAAGGCATAACCAACATCCAAATTTTCACATGGAAATTTTCAAATAGAAATTTTACAGAATGTTATAAACTGGGTATGTGGTTGATGGTTTTCATTTGTGCTTAAAATCACATGGTAAAGTGACTTGGAAATACAAATGTCTTTTAGTTCTAGTAAAAAGGGGTTCTGACAAATACTCAGGAGAGTGCTTCAGATCTGTGGTATTGCCACAGCAAGGATTCTGTATCTTCAAATGACATAGAAAATAGGATTGTAGACACTGTTCTTAACACTTGGTCAGATTTATATGGAAGTAAAAACAAAACATACAAACAAACAAAAACTTGGGGATCTTGAGAACCACAGAGGAGAAGGAGGCGTTTGGGAGCGTATGAGGCTAAGGCTCTTTCATATAATGGTAAATCACAGTTGTGATATTTCATCTGTGAGTCTTTCTCTCAGCTGTGACCTTTCCAGAGGAATCTGACCCTCATATCTAGCGAAGGTGACAAACTTTGATTGTGGAGGGACTGAAATGAGAATACAGATTCCGTGTAAGAAACGCAAACTATTTTGCAGGTGACCCCTGGAGAATTAAAATGAAGTTAATAGTTTTTGTGTTTTCAGGATATTTTTTATCAAGTTTAGGTCTGTTAGCAGAGATTGCTAGCTCTAATATGTTTAGAACTTTATTCCACTTAACAGAGAAGGTTATTTCCCAATTCATTTCAGTATAATCTAGAAATGAATAACATTTGTTTCTAGAAGTTCTTGTGTCTTTAGGTTTTGTTTTGTCTTGTTACCAATAAACACATTATACCCAGACATTATTAATTAATTATTAACACAGACATAAATCAAATTCCTAATCAACAATGTAAAGATCAGCGACTGGTCTGGGACATGCTAGGCTTGAGATTTAAATTTCTTCTTCCTGTTTCTCTCAGGATCCGGGAACATTCTATAATGAGTAGTATCAAGATGTCTACTTGAGATGCTGGCCAAGTTGACATATGCACAGCCAGATATGTGCCCCAGGGGCTCATAACACTTAGCTTAGAGAACTTAACTTATCTCCTAGCCAGATAAGAATTTCTTGATAAGAATCTGTCAGTTTATCACCCCCAGAACCTTTCCAGCTGTTCCTTTTAAGCAGTGTTTACCTAGCCAGGGCAGCAGTAGCCACAAAAAGAGGAAAGGAGACAGAGCAGGAAGTACTTCTTCACATAGCTCATTGTTTCAGTTTGAAATTCTTTATAATGCCAAAAATTAGAATGGCTTTACAAGCGAATAAGATTAATTAATTAAAGATTACCATTAGGGCAACTAGTCATGGTGACTGTTATTCTCTAAAGTATCTGAGACAATGTGCTTCAGTTACTGGGTAACATAAGTACAATTGCCATAATTACTTACGGGCTTCCCTTTGAGATACCTGGTTGGCCGCTGTGGGAACAGAACACTGGACTCAATATGCTTCTGATCTTATTTGTTGTTAATTTTTTTGTACCCACTGTCACTGAAATCTCTGAAATCTCTGATTCTCATGCATAATGACAACTCACTATAAGAAGTGTTGAAAGAAGCTAAAAATCTGTCTTCAGGTACTTAAGAGTATCATTTTTATTACTTTTCTTCTTAGCTGAAATACTTAAAAGTTTTTTCCCCAATCTTTGGTTCAAATAAAGTACTGCTCAAGTCATTCCTGAGCAAAGCAATTTTACAGATTTTAACCAATCTGCTGTTTGCATCTTCTCAACTGCTTTGTCAGTAAGAATTCTGCTATTGACCTACAAGTCCTTGACTAGTTTCTTTAAACAGGAACTTTCTGGAGTTGCTCCTAAGTATACATACCTAGAATGAAATAAAGGATGCATTGTATTGTTCATGCTGATCGTAGGAATCTTTCTCTACTGATTTCAGCTGCAGCCCTGAACACAAGTATCTGGAAATAAACCTTGTTGAACTCAGCAGGGCTTTAAATGAACCTTGTTAGATTATCAGATTCCTCAGTTTGTTGACATATTTCTGGACTACCAAGTGGTGTAAGATCCTTATGCTGAAGGATTTTCCTCTGTCTCATTGAACCATAATTGTTTTATTGAAGTTTAGGGGTGATTTGTTTTATATAGAAACAGACTAGAGCTGAAATAATTTTATATAATTTAAAGGGGTGTTTAAAATCAGACTTTTCTAGCCTCAAAAATAGCAGATACTGTACCATACATGTGTTTTCAGACATGACACAGAAAAATTTAAATTGAAAAATAGTGGGGAAATTTGAAGTTGCATCCAGAATTAATGTCTGTAATCCCACCACCTTTTGTGGGCTTACATTCTAGCACCCTGATTAATTCATTGAGACTTATTCTGCATGAAGGTCCCTGATTCTAGACTTCAGCAAGTGATTTACATATTTGGCAAGCTGTGTGAAATTAAGTGCCCGTTGCTGTCCTTGTACTTAAAATGAATATGTGACTAACTATATTTATTTTACTGTGCCATGAGATCTTGGCCAGAGGGAAGGAAATAAATATTTTAATAAATAAACATATAGTTTCCATAATAATCTATTTTTTTATAAATGCATTGATGTCCCTAAATTTGTTCTTTATATTTTCATACCCGTGATACTTAAAAATATGTGTATTATATGGTTATCTTTGCCATAGTGCTCCTGAAGATATAGTTTTCAGAGGCATAATGAGTCTTAACGACAGAGAAATATTTGTGTTTTATAGCATATAAACAAACACTCATACAGTGTATGTTTATCTGACTTGAAGTCTGTATTCATCTTTAATTACAGTGTAAACATTCTGAACAGGTGCAGATCAACAACAGAACTTTCAAAAATGCACTTCAGTAAATGCATTGGCTTTGCTTTTTAAACAGTCCCACCTTGCTCTGACCAGGGTCGGGCAAAGAAGCGGGGGCAGGCAGGGCAGAAAAAAATGCCCCCAATCCCACATAAATCAGAAGTTTCCAGTTGTAAATTGCACACCATCAGAAGATCCTTTACCACAGTTGGCATGCCAGGAGTGGCAGCTTAAGGGTAGTTTATAGCGGAAAAATGGTTTCTGAATGGATAGTACACCCTCACTCTGCTTCTTCTCCTTGGACTTAGGCACAAGGTCTGTGGTGTGAGGAAATATAAAGCAGCGTTTTTCTAGCTGCCTTTTGAAAACAATGAATTCTCTGTTACCACCAGCTCAAACTTCTGCAGTGCCTGCCTCACTATGTTGGAATGGCTAGTTAAACTCAGGTTCAAAGCTCCTGGCCTCCAAGTACTTTTAATTCAGCACTATTTTTGCTTCTCTAACTTCTGTTTTTTCTACTTAAGCATCTAAGGTCTCCTTGTTTTTCAGGGGACGAAGCAATGACTTTTTATAATTAGATTAAAGATACTCAAATGAAATCTTGAATAATTTTTAAAGGTCATTTAATCTTTTTCTCACCAAAAATATTGCATTTGTAGACATTGCCTAGTTTCTTGTAAATTTACACCTTGTTTGGTGCTTAGCTATACTGCAGGCTTCTGGTTTTAAACCAAATGCAGCTGATATGTGTGTAAAACTTTTGTTTGCTTATATGGTAATGTAAAATTTAGTTCAGCCATCCATCTATTGACAGCCATTATTCTTTAAAAAATATTTTCATATCAGTTTAAGAAAAGAAATCAGTTTCAGGATAATTTTTCTCTTTATTAAATATGATGTGCTTTATCACAAGGTTCACTTTTGCATGTGGAAGGTGTTTTCTCATAGTGGCAGTTTCATACCTCATGGCAAGAAAATCACACAAGAAAAATGAAGTTAGAGTAAAAGTTCTATTTCATCTTAAACAAGAATTTGCATCCACAAACAGAAACATAAGACAATCTGTAAAAAGTACTACAGCAGAGAATTCTCATGGACTAGCATCAGGTTTTTTTCTACTCAGATTCTTTGAATCCAGCCTGATGTTTAGATATGGTCTGAAAAAAGTTTGAAAAAGAAGTCATGATCATGGATTGCATAATGTATGTATATCACATGTATGCTAAGTAGCTTTTTTTGCTATCTTACAAAGAGAACTAGAGCATGCATTTTAAAAAGTAATATCTATTTTTCAGTTCAGTATAATATTATTATAGACCAGACATAGTATTATAAATTTTGTAGGTCACAGTAATGTTATTTTATGAGACTTAGAGTTCTGACTTCTGTTTTTGCAATCTTATCATGCTTAAATTCCTTAGAAATAATCTAATACAAATGCCTTATAGATTTCTGCATTCTGCTTTCATTACAATTTAATTTCATGAAATTTCATGAAATACCTTCCTGTTTAAAATATGCCTGGAATATCTACCCCACTGTAGATCCCTCCCCCCACTTGCCACAACAGGGATGTGTTGGGGAGTCCACTAAGAACTAACTGATCTCAGATCTTGACAAGCCCCATTCTTTACACTGACTGCTGATATATCTAGAGAGGCCAAGGCAGAGATCAGATTTCCAGTTTGTTACATTAGATCGTAGGAGGGCAAGTTAGTTGATAAATCTGTTTTTCATTTTAAAGGTGATGGCTAAGAAGGTCAGGGTTTGCCACGTAATATATTATGGACATCAGCTGTCAATTTACTCATTTATTTTGTATGTGGGTATAACAGCATTATGCTGTTCTTGAAAAGTGAATTGGTTCAGCCTAAGAAAAGGTTTTAGAGATGTCCTAAACTCTTTAAATACGGAGTCTTTTCGATATTCTTTATGTAAAATATAAGTCATTATCCTGGATGCCGTTGTAGCCTTTCCTAATGATTGTAGTGTCATTTTGCTTTTTATCTTTCTAGACAGGAACACATGGACAAACACACACCTACACATACAAATAAGAATCATTAATAATAAGAAGAACAAGAAGAAGTAGCAGTAGCTGTAATCATAATAAATAGGAGAAAAAATTTAGTCATACTTAAGGAACAGTGTCTAAGAAATGGCCCCAGGCAATGTCTATATGGAGAGGATCCAAGGAATGGATATGGAGCCATTCTTAATTTTCATTTTCAATTAATGTATATTTATTCTGTATACTGGTCTTGCTTCCTACTTTTGGGCTTTTTATTCTCAGAAAGAAGAACATCTAGTAGGGCAAATTGCTCTTTAAAATGGGGAATTTTCTGAAGAAAGTTCTACTAAATCATGGAAGTCTAAGGTAGAGAGACTTAAAAGCTTTAAAAACTAACCTGGGCAGGATCCAAATAACTGTTTTGGGTTAACGTAGCAATAATATATCTTAACTTTTATTTCATAAATTGCATTGTGATGGCTGTGCCTACAAACACTTTAAAAGTATAATCCAGAGTGGGCAACTGCAAACAGTACAGGAGTCATATCTCCTTCCTGTGCCCAGCTGAAGGGCTACAGCAGTGTGTTTCAGTGTGCCCAAAGTGACATGATGTCACTGCCATTTTGGTCAATTTTCACCTTGGTTTTTTTGTTTGTTTGTTTTGGGGGGGGTTGGTCTATTTTGGGGGAGTTTAGGGGAGTAAACTGATGTCTTTTTAATTAGTTCTGGGAGATCTAAGGTGGTTTTGGGGCAAGAAAATTACCCCCAAATCAGTTTTTTTTAATAAAAATTGAGGGAATGTGGAGGCTTTGAGGGACTGGAGGGGGGTCCCACAGGCTGCATTTAGGGGTCCCAGGGGCTGGATTTTGCCCACCCCTGGTGTAATCCAGTGCACACTTTTATGGGAGTTTCATTGAATGCAATGGGACTAACATCTGTGTAGACATGCATAGTAATCTACTATATAAATGTCAAAGTTTGTGAGTTTGTTTGTTTGTTTGTTTGTTTGTCTGCGTCAGGCAAGTCAAGACCTCATACGATTGTCTGTGTGAAGTGAGAAGACCTCATAGGATTGTCTGGCTGTGAAGATTCTATGGAATCCTGGGGTTGGCAGTTCAGGGAGAGGCCTTTAGAATTCTCAGCCAGAGCGCTCTGGGGCCTCAGGCCAGTTGCTATGGAGATGAGGCCCAGCAGCAGGAGGAAGAGCAGTGTATTCCCTCAGAAACCAAATCTCTGTTATGTTAACAACTCTAAATACAGATTGCATTGGGGAATATGGGGGAAAGTTACAGGTACTGGAATAGGCCGGTTACTATGGAGATGATGCCTAGCAGCAAGGAGGGGGACAGTGTATTCACATAAGAGCCCAACCTCTGTATGTTAACAACTCTGAATACGGATTGGATTGGGGACTATGGGGAAAAGTTATAGATACTAGACAAGGCAGTTTGGGGAATTACAGACACAGGATCTCAAATCTGCATATTTCAACCACATCTAATTCCTAAGGTTAGGTAAGGTAATTCCTAAGGTATTTCTAACAAGTGTTACCTATGAGAAAATAAAATCCCAGGCAAACCAGGCAAATACGCCAGTGGATAGATAAAGAACGGTACAACTGGGTAGATAAACTAGATAAATGGATAGATGGATAGATAAACTTACAACTAATTCAGCATCCATAAAGAGAATTTAAGTTTCTTTTAAACAACAGGTCCATGCTATGTGGAAAACCTTTGAAAATGGGTAACTTTGCATAGGAATTTTTGATAAGGCAAAGAGGCCTACTGATCAAAGTAGTTGCTTAAATTCCCCACTGTGCATTCCTGGAGTAAGTCTCCCAAACCCATCTATATTAATAATAAAGAGGTGTGCAAATAGTTTTTTTCATTATAGTGAAACATTATGTAAGTGATCATACATGCAATTTTTAGCCTTTGAGCTGTGTGTTGGTTACCATCAATCTTTATTATTTGGTATTTTTCTTTTGACATGTTATTTCACCCGTAACTGTGCAATTTCCATTAAAATTGGAAGTTGCTTTCTGAATTATACAAAGCCTTGTGCCATAATTTTCCAGAAAGGAGAAAAAAGACAGAACATATTTTAGGATAGAGTTTCAGTGGCTGGAATACTGACATCAATAAAATACTGTCTTATATATTCCTATGATGATGAGCGTTCTTCTTGATGTCTGTGAAAGACATATTCCATGCATTGACAATGAATGGGAAAAGCCAGGTATTACATTGATATCTTTTAAACAACCACTTTGCAAACGGAGGTAATATTTCTTTTGTTTTATGTTTTATGTCTATGTAGAGTGTGATTTAATGAAATAAAGAATTGATTCAATTAAGTTTTTGTTTGGTTTACTTTGCTTTTCTGAAAATGAGCTGGATATTTTTTTTCTTGGAGTATCTCCAGAGTGGAGTTTTGTTCAGAATTTTCCTTTTGGGCAGAAAGTGTAGGGAGGGGAGCCAGTGTTCAGTAATTCTCCCTCCCTTCATTAGATCTCAATGCTACTGAGATCCCCTCAATCCTCTAAAGCAGATTTTGGGCAGTAGAGGGAGATAATGGGGGCAAAGAACTGGTGAAAACCACCTCTCTCTCCATTCCATGAACAGAATGCTTTGCTGGATTAGAAAGTCAGCTGTGGCTGGAAACAATTCTTCTGTCCCTGTGAGCAAATGTTGGGTTAAATCAGTAGAATTTTTGCTGCTTAACAATGCATAAATTGTACACTGGAGCTAAATTGCGACAATTGATATCTTGGATCCCAAAAATTGAAGCATTCGGAGAGCATTTATTGCTAAAAATAAGTATTTATTGTTGTCAATGTTTCTTTATTTAAAGATCCAAATTATTTAAAGATCCAAATTCCCAGAAGCAGTTCTGGTAACTTTGTTTCAAAGAATGTAATGAACAATGTAAAATGTAATTCACAAATGTTCTAAATTGCTGAAGCAAATATTTCTGACAGAAAACAAATTTGATTAATCATCTGAAGATATAATGGTGGACCAGCTATAATTTTTGATTAGTTTTCCAGATCCTATCTGTTCTTAATCTGAGAGCTTAAGGTCAACAAAGGTTATCATAGTTGGATAACAAATGGAAGTTGTATTCAATGAGGTTTTGCTTTGGTAAACCACTGTTTTATTTTGGTTAACATTATGCCCTTTGGACCTAGATGCTATTTTTTTCCAGCTTCTAAAATGTTATTTCTCTTTTTTTACTTTCATTTTTTCTTTAAACCTGAATATCAAGTCTACTTTTATTTCAGCAACAGTTCAACAGCCCTATGACAGATCTGTGCATTTATGAAAAAGTTGTCAAATACTGTTCATTTGCAGGCAACTCAGAATATGTTAACAACTTGAGGTCTTCATATTATATCCGTGCACTAGGAAGAAAAAGTCTCAAAGGTTATGGGTAGACCAATGGGAGACAGAATTGCACTGTTGCCCATTTTACCCTGTGATATATCCAGGAAAAGCACTTGGCTAACCTTTCCCTGCCAGTCACCTCCCATGTGTTCACTGTTAGACATCCACTTTCCTTTTATCACTGTGCTTCCGACAATGCAAACTTCATGCCTCCACACACCTCCAAACCTGTTGTCATTTTTAGGTAGGTGGTTGTTAGATGTAGAAATGTATCAAAATACATGAATGAAGGTCCACTTTGAAGGAATAATATATTATTAAGCAAAATAAATAACAATATGCAAGAAACCAAAATGTAAATTTTGTTTTAGCACCATGAGCTTTAGATTAAAGCAACCAGTTAAAATGTGTCTTACCTGTCCTGCTCTATTTGTCTTCTTACACCCTTTCTATAATATTAGCTGTAACCATTTCACCTATTACTATTTTAATATAAATATCTGTTTCTGTCTAAATCACTAGTCTCCAAACTTTTTTTCTTTCTTGTGCGTCTCACAAGCTTCTGTCCACTTTCCCTTCACACCAGTGTTTCCTGTCAATACCTTCATTTCCAAGATTCCAAGAGGATTTTCTCCAGTTAATGCAGTGCCAATTCCCCTATCAACCAAATTCAAGACCCTAAAGCCTATTTCACATGTTACTCATGTGGGAAGATATGACAGAATGACAGGGGAGAAGGGGTCAGTGTCCATCCCTACTATGTATGCACTGCTCGTGTCTGTCTAAAGAAGTGTCCTTAAACATCATTAGATAGGGTGTCCAGGTGCCCACATTCAGTACAAAGACAACAAGGGCAGTGGAAGCCTGGGCAAGTCCAGGTGGAGCCACTGACCTAGCTACCACTTTGTGTGTGTGTGTGTGTGTGTGCGCGCGCGCACCAATGCCATACCTTTTTGGATAATTTTCAAAAACACTAAAATTCTACAAATACTTGAAAAGAGAACAGAAAAGAAGAAAGGTTAAAGCATGAAAGTGAAAGATTAAAGGATAAAGAAAAAGGTGACTTCCGTTCTTTCTTTAAATGATATATGATGCTCAAATTGTTTCAAGCCTCTCAAAGATAAGATCCAGGAATTCTCTTCCTCTCATCTCTCATTTCTTTTCCAACAATCAAAAAAGGAGAAAAACGTTCTTCTTTAAAAAGTTTAACAAAGCTACCATTAATTTATTGAGATGAAATTCTGTCACATGTTAACTTTTACGCGATAGAGATTCCATTTTCTAACCTTGATATTCAAAGCTACTTACTGATTTAATTACATGGTACTGATTTTCGCCACTTAAAATTATGAATACACGTTCCATAACATCAGCAAGTCCACATACTTCTGTAGCATTTCTCATTGTAATATCCTTTGGACAATTGTTTTCAAGTCCAATTTTCATAGTCTTTTATCTGTAACCATTTCATAACCTAGTTTCAACCAAACCCCTTTTTGCCCCTATTTCAGTTTAAAATTCGCTCTTCTCTTTCTTTTCATACATCCTATACCTGAACTTCCCACCAAACTTCTCAGTTTCTCTTCCCTGCCCCTTGTTAATATTTCCAGGTCCTTGCCACCTGCTGTTTTAAAGTCTTTGTCCTGATACAGAGTACTTTTATTTTTTATTTTTCTCTCACCCCTTTCAGTCCTGCAGAATGAGCCTTTTATTAAGTCAACTTGATTTCATTTGACAATCAGTGTAGAATTAATCCATTTTAGATTATCTTCTGCCTTCCCACCCACTTGGACTGAAGTCTGCATTTCACAAATCAGAATTCTTGGGCCCTCATCTCCCCCATTTCAGTGGCTAATCCCGCCATTAACTTGACTTGTTTCCCCATGTCATCTTCAGCCTCCCTGACTTCCATATTTCTCCCCCCACTCTCTACCCTTGCCTAACATCTCCCCACAGTTCTGCCTTGATCTCATTTCCCAGCTTCTCTGTCATATCTTCTCACATTCTCCTCTTCAGATTTGAAAGTCCCTCTTTTCTCAGAAAGCATAACTCTTGCAGCATCTATTGTAGTAAAAAACAGAGAAAGTTCCTGGGAAGATTCCATCTTTCATTCAGTCCAACAATTACAGAGATAACAGTTCAACTCTTCTCTTGCTGCTACCTTATTGCAGCCAACAAGTCAGTCTTATCAACATCAAACAGATAACTCCTGTTGTTTCTTATGCTTTATTTTCCCCTTGGCTAAAGTCCGCTACAGTCTTGAAAATAAGATGAAATTCAGTCTATCCACCAAAATATATGTGCTTTTAAATTCTAAATTATTTTCTTTTAAACTTATCAACTCACCAGTCTTTTTCCTTATTCCAACTTTATGGAGTAAGCACACTTACTCAACTCTTAGTTGCAGAAAGAAGGCAGCTAGGGAGTGTTTTGTTCTTCCATTTTAATCAAAATAATTCTTCACACCAAAGTTTGTAATGCCAATGTTTTATTTCAGAATTTCTTTAAAAAGCAGGTTGCCAATGTGGGGCCATCAGATCATTAGATCAAAGCAGCTACATTTCATGGCAAGAACAAAAGATGTAACTCTCTCAATCCTTTCTATTCATTACGCATTTATTCATGAGTAAATGCCAGTAATGGGAAGTCTGGGCCCTTGTGAATGATCCTCTGTTCCCCCTTTAATCCAGGAATAGTTTCTCGAGCCAGGGGATCTCTGGCTGGTGCTTTTACCATGAAGTTCACTGCAGACCTGCTGCAAGAGGTGTCTGTCTGCTGTCCTGCCCAGACGATGACCATCACCACTTGATATCCCCTCAGGCAAATAAAATGTGGAGGCAAGATTTCTCTAAACAACATGTGAATTCAAAGGAATCTTGTCCCTCGAAATAATTTGGACTTAAACTCCAAAAAGCCCCAGCCAGCATAGCCAATGATAAGAGACTGAAGGTGGTCGAAAATACCCAGAAAGCTGATGGTTCCCCATCCGAATTAGCTGTGTAACTTTAGGTAATGTTTTAACATGTTCAGCCACTTTGCAGTTAATTTTGCCACCAACACAGATGTCACTCAGGTCCTATGCAATGGTGCATCCCAAGAAAAGCAAAAACCACCAGGAGGATTTTTTTTCTCACTTCACCCACATTTCTCTTTCTGCATGAGTTTAGGAAACTCAATAGATCAACGCATGAGGCACTTCAAAAATTGCTGTTCTTCTTCCCTTTTGCACAATGGCTGTTCTGAACAGTTTGCATAAAAGAAAATATGACAATATTAAAACAAATATAACTATGCAGATTAAATGTTTTCATTCATTGAAAACACTCATTCTTTTCAGATAAAATAAAATATTATTATGGTCAAAGACTAGTTAGCAGATGACAAAAATCACCAAACAACCAACAAGAAGGGAAATTCAAGGTTAAAACAGTTGAAAAAATGGATGAGGTTTACAGTAATCGCATGTTCTTATTACAAAGTAGATGAGGGCTTTTAAAAAAAAATAAAGTAACCAGCAGAACTGAACATTTCAGTCCCACTGAAATAAAAATATCTACTGTCTTTTAGACTGAATTTGAAATAAAAGAGCCAGGTGAACTCTCCAGAAGGAGCACGTTCCAGAATATTTGCGTCACTATCAGCTCCTGTGTCTACTCACCTGATACCCTGATGAAGAAATGGAAAGTTGGGATTCCAGGGCAAATTTTGAAGTCTCCCATAAGTCTTTCCCCTATGATGGACCTGTTGGTTCTCCTATCTTGAGGTTTTAGTTATACAAAACCTGGAAATAGGTCCTCTGCTTTCAGTTCTTTCTGCAAGGGTTGAGTGAAGCAAGTGGTAGAATAAGTTCTGTTTATTATTTGAGGGGTTTATAATTCACCCCTCCCAGAGTGAATTCAAGAAAGTGAAATAGAAACAAATTTGGAAAAGTACAATAGTACACGTGGCAGTACAATAGTACACTACTAATCTGAAGTCAATGAAATATGGGCCATTTCTGCACTAGACTGTTATAGCGCTATTATTCCACTTGCAACATCTTATGGAATCCTGGAGTTTGCCGGCCTGCCTCTCCCTAAACTGCAAACCCCAGAATTCCGTAGGATGTTGCAAGTGGAATAATAGCACTATAACAGTCTAGTGCAGAAATGGCCATGGATAACCGAAAGGCAACACTGGTCATGTAAACCAAGTAAGTAAAGACTGAAGGCTATGTGTACATTGGCCTGTGTCCTTTACTGTGTAATTGGTATTCTTGTACTTTCCTTACCTTGCATAATAAGCTTTCAGAATCAAGTAAACAAGCAGTATGTCATACCCTGAACAGACTTACCTGAGTGACGTTTTGCCCTAATGAAAGTTATTTAAGTAGTAGATTACAGGCCTAGAGATATTCTACTTGGATCTGAAGAATGAGAGAGTTCATGGGAGTGAGCACTTGAATGGTATTAGGTACAATAGCCTACTTTTCTCAGATGTCTTGGTAGGTCCTGTCTGGTGCGGTTAAACTGTTTGATAGTTGTATTTCTCCTACATCTCACTTTTTCCTTACCCTCCAAGCTCTCTGGGGTAGCAGAAGTTTCCCCTAGCACTGTTGGACAACTTGTTTCTATGCACTAAATTTAGTGGAGACTTCTACAAATGCTATAACCTTCTTTTAATTCCCAAGGATGCCTCAAAATAGAAGATGAGTGAAACAGACTGCCTCTTGCCAACTATCAAGGGATCTAGAAAATAATCTTTTAGATGATAAAAGAAATAGTTGTTCTTTTAACATACCTTTTATTTTCTTGAAATGTTGTCACCATAGAGTTAAGTTACTCTGCAAGCTGGTTCATATGTTGTGAATCAGGAGGAATGATGTAATGGCATACAATCATATTCACAGAATACAAACCAACAAATTCAGGAAGCAGTGTATGCTGTGGATCCTGGATTTCCTGTGCGTATTTTTCATCCAAGTAGTCTCCCCTCTTGAGCTGTCAGTCCTGAGAATGAGAGCCAATTCATAATGAATTGGGTCATTGTCAGCATATCCAAGAGGAGAACTGGACCTCTTGGATTAATAAAAAGAATCTATTGCTGCAATAAACACTAAGTGGTGTGCTCCCCTTGTGTTTATTTTCTTGTAGGTTAATTTCAATTAGTTTCCTTTTTTTTTCCTTCCTCCCCTCTCCGTGATGTCAGGTATAAAACTGTTTATTTAGTTCAAGGATGCTCTGCATGATTTGACATAGCCCACCATGTTCTCTTCATTGCCAAGAGAACACCATAGGAAATACTTCAGCAGCCAATGACTAGGACATGCAGTTGACCTCAGAGTTAAGATTTAGGGAATTGTACAAAAAGAATATTAAGTAGTGTAGGGAAATCTTGCAGACTCAGATTCAGTCTGTTGGACAAGCTTATTAACTCTTCCCCCACATTCTTGCATCTGGTGTATCTCAAAAAAGCATATGCCCTTTTGCAATGAAAACAGCTACCTTATCAAAACAACAGTACAAATAAATTTGTTGTGTGTGTTAATGAAACAAATGAAATGGAGGAATGATTTCATAGGCATGATTTAATTTTAATTGAAGATTCATCCATATGTTTATGTTTTAATAGGTTGTACAGAAGTCCCTAGAGCTTTTGTAAGAAATTATTTTCTGTTTACTACACTGCTGATGTCAGCAATTTATTACATTTTTAACTTATATGTGTAGCTGTGTACAGGACTGCAATTTCAGGTTTCCAAGTATGGAGAGGTGTCAGACAGGAAAAGATTTCAGTGGATGAAAGAAGATTAAAGTGCACAGAATATAGTACTGTAAGAGAATTTGTTCGGATTTGAACTTGTAATAACTATTGCTATTGGGTTTTTGTTTTGTTTGTTCGTTTGAAGAAATGAAATCATTCTGAAATAAAACACAGTGGATTTAGCTACTTCTGCCTTTTCCAAAAGATATCTCTGCATTTGTAAAACTTCTAAATTCTTGAAAGATATTTTAACCTAATCTAACTTTGCTTCCTTGGTTCAACTTTAATTTTATTTTTGATACTGAAGCCTAGTAAACTTTTTCTGACCTGACCTGATCAAAAGTTTCTCCAGCTAAACACACACACGCACACACACGCGCGCAGAGCAGGAGAGCAAGAGAGAAGTATTTCTATCAATTGTGATCCAATATTGCATTGTTTGGAATGAGATTACAAGACTGTCACAGGCCAATATGCCAGAGTTTAGGTCAGACAATCAGATATTAACTTTCCATATAAAGAGCTTGAGGACATTTCTGGCAGTGGAACTCAAAACACTGTTTAGAATTATGCACAAGATTGAGTTCTGTGATATCCTTTCATGATCTCCAAGGTAAATGCTGTGTCTAAATGTCAAAATGTAAGTATATAGGTCGATTAATCACTGCAAGTGAGCCACAACATGTCAAAGCACTCCATTGTGCTGACCTTTTCATGATGTTTATAAAAATCTGTTATGTATTTAAAAGAGTATAGATTCTTATTTTCAGTATTGTATTTTGGATTTTCACAAGATGGGGACAGAAGGGACATAGTTTTGAAAACTTAAGTTTTGAAAACTTAAAAAGCATGTTTAAAACTCAGCATATAAAGCCGTCTTACTCAACTGCATTGTTTAAAGTTTCTGAAACTGGTAAATCAGATATCATGCTAAATGTACTGAAATAGTGGGTACTAGGGTTACAGAATGTCAGTTATCATGTCAAACTTTGTAGTTATAAAGCAACACAAAGTTGGTCCTGTAAAAGGCGTTGTTTGAACTATTCTTCTCAGGTGATGGGCCTAATACAAGTTACAGTTTATAGATTCAGCATTGATTAATAGTGATTTTTCTCAAAAGTTATTTATTCATTCATTCATTCATTCATTCATTCATTTATTTATTTATTTATTTGGGGTTCCATTTTGGCTTATTTGTTCCTCTGCCTCCTCACCACAGCACAAACTACTAAGGTCAAAGTATTATTTTGACAAACTAAGAATATTAAAATCAAGCAACAAGAAAAGTATTGTGTTGCTATTGGGAGGAGGAGGAGGTGTAAAAGAAAAGCTCCTCTACTTTGCAGGCCCATTTAGGAAGGTTGGTCACTGGTTTGAAGCCATGCAGCTGCACATAATATAAAGTAAATTTAACTGCGTATTTGGTGAGTTTATGAGTTCCCTGGGGCATGTTAACATTAAAAATGGTGATTGTTAATCCAGTCCATCTGAACTTAAATATGAACTTATTCTGCAAGAAGCAGATTAATATTTCAACTTCTTTTTGTTTCATTTTGTTATTGCTGATGGGTTTAGTTATCTTTTTACCTGAGTGCTATAGGGGTTTGTATTGATTTTCAGTGCCTGCATAGGTTCTCAGATCATAATCTAAACTAGAATTGGACAACTGCAGAGAAGGCAGGGTTCCCGCCCTGACCCCCTGGCTGATAGTCTGCACCAATGTGCCTGACACAACCAGAAATGGCATCACGTCACTCATGGTTTCATTTTTGGCTGACTTGGGGAGCGTAGGTTTGGAAACGTGAGAGGGTTTGTCTGTTGAGGCAAAAGTTCTGGGGAACTATTTTGGAAGGTGAAAATTGGGGTGGTCGTCTGGGATCACAAATTGGAGCCTAAAGTGCCTCATGCAACCTACTGGCCAGACTTTGCCGATCCCAGTCTAAACAAAGATGGCAGTTCCCAAATTTATACTTAAAATATTCAGATAATGTACTTTTTCTAGTTGTATGCGTTCTGGGGGGAAAATTACATATACCATCATAATTTTAATCACCTTTTAGACAATAATGATGCATTAATTGTTTTTATAAGACATTACTGATACGCTGTGTTTGACAATTCTGAGAAGAAAAACATAGCAACTGATCTGAAGTTTTCCCAGACTGTGCTGAGTACAAGTACTATAAATGTAGTCTACATATGGTAAATATTGTCACACATGTTAATTAACACAGCTACAAATTATTCTTAACATCCAGACAGTTGCTATAGTAAATTGTCTCCTTAGATGTTTCTGTGCCATTCACAACAGATTTAAGCCCTAATAATACATGGCATGTTTAAGTGTACTTTCACAACCTGTTGGTCATATAATCCTGTCAGTTATATGAACAGATTAACGGATGTCATACAGTTACTCTTTTTGTTTCCTTTTAGATTTACAGGTTTTAAGTCAAATATCAGGACAGCTTTCTCTTGTTTCAGAAAATTGGACTTCAGTGGAAGTATCCCTTAGTTACTTGAGCTAGTTCAGAATAAAGGCCGCAATCTGTGCTTAGGGACTCTTTAAAAGGCATGCTATGCACCAGTTTATTGTAAAGCTTTTGGAGCCCCCATTGACTATTTTAAAGCTGTATTTATAGAGCTCTGTGTGGTTTCTTCTTGGCATCAAGTCCTTGTTATCATGATTTCATGTGCTGTGTGAATAAGAAGGCCTTGACTGCATAGACCGCAAATACTATGCAGCCTGACTTTCTTATTAGTGGAATTTCTGCGCATATATTCTATAACTATATCCCTATATATAAAGATTAACTTAATTGGTTCTGCGCAAGAGACCAGCGTGTGGGCGTTGGAAGGGAGTAGAACACCCACTTAGAGGTAGAGTGCAGAGCACTGGCATTCCAAGGCTATTGTTAAATTCCAGGAATAGTGGTCATAAATGTCTACAGCTATGCTGTAAGGATTCCAACCAAGTACATTCACACTGCTAAGGAGCAGCATACAGTGTCTGACTGTGGTAATATCATTGCCTCTACAACAGTTCATCTCAAATGCTCCTCTAATGTTACCATGTGAAACTCAGAGACATCTGTTTAATTTTGCATTCTTGTGTACCAGAAATTTGTCTACTTCCCCAGGCCTGTGGGAGATTGGGGGAGGATATCATAGGACCTATCTTATGTACTTTGCTGGCTATTTCCCAAGGTGTTGTGATATTTTTTTTTAAATCTCTACGGTGCTGTTTGATTTGAATTTGGCAGGAGTACTCAAATCAGCAGACACCTGGATTAAATATTGCTATGGGAGAGAAGAAAGGTCCTCATATCAGTTCCTGCTAGTTGCTCCCAGTCAATTTCCCTGGACTTGATATCTGTTGAGCAGCATAATATGCTGCAAGTGTACAGTTTGTAAGACTTCTAATAAGGCTGAGAGCCAATTCTGGTGTGTTGCTTTGTTACACATTTGTTTTATGCTCCTTGTTGTGCTCTTTATTTTTTTACAGAGAGTAAAGTGAATGTATGATTCCTGAAAAATGGTTTGTTTGCTTACAGTTGTACACTTTGAATAGGTGTTACAAGGGATAGGAACAAGTATTCAAATAAGAGCAGATTCATAACAGCAAATCTTGCTTTAAGAAGTGGCATCTTAAAGATTTACATCCTATGTTACATAAACCTTTTGGATTACATCCCACTTCTTCAGATGCACAGGATGCTGCCTCGGTTGGCAAATTTTTGTGCTATATTTGTATGGTGGGAAATTATAGTCACTAGGTTCAGAAAAAAATGAAATATAGAAAATACAAATGCCTGTGATAACGCTAATAATTAACGAGCAGTAGTTCTGTAGTAAGGTTGTCATACTTGCATTTGTAAACTATGTAACATATTTAGTGTGATACAAACCTTTGTTTTTATTCGTGTCACAGGAGATAAATTTGAATGTCTTGATAACTTCTTGTTCAGCTACTTCACACTGACAACAACATCTGTTCAGGACATCCACACCAATCCACATCCTAAGCAAGGGAAGTTATAAACTTTTCCAGTACAACTAGTAACGTACTTAGAAAACAAAGACTTGTTTCAGTTTCAGCCCTTATCCAAGAAAAGTCCAAACACTTGGAAGAAAATAGGTTGAACAGTCACCTGCTCATTGGGGCCCATGGCCACATTCACAAAATAAGTCATATTAGCTTCTGAAGAGAGAAACACATGAACATATACTTGCTCATATTGACTATTCATGTGGCTCTGTCTTCACAAGCGAACATGACTTGTTTTGTCTGATAACTCAAAAATTTAACAGAGCTGCTTTTTAGTTACTTCAGAAAAAAACAGAATGCAGCCTCGTGAAGCACAGCATAAACCAGTACTTCAACCTTATGACATTTCTATACCATTTAGTGAGGCAACAGTGCAAGTAATTAAAAAGTTACAGTAATACTTCGAAAGGAGCAATGTTGTGCCATATTTAGTTACGAACATAGTAATTGAAAAGGTCAATTACACATTTGTAATCATATTTTTCTCAGCAAACGGACTGTTAACAGAGCAATGGTGACTGTCCCCCTCCAAGAAGGTTTATTTGACCCAATTTGGCATGATTCAGGTTGATCCACTTCCAGCAGGCAGGTCAGGTACTGCTATAAAATTTAGGATGTGTAAGTGCTAGAAAAAATAGTTCAAGTGTAGTTACAATACATAATCATCAGCACATTAGGTTCCATGTTTTTAACATATCACGCTTAAAGTGACTTTCTTAGCTTAAGATTAGATGGTATTCTTGACAGTGCTTTGAAACAATATCTGACACCAAATATCACATTGTTTCAGGAGGCTTCCACTTTTTATATAAACCTGCATACATTTCACCCTTTTGTCTTTTGAAGGTCCCCCCTCCCCTCGTTTTTAAAGACTTTCTTTCAGTCTAAACCAACTTACTCTGAGCTAGTATTTTGAATCATTTCATTGAACCTTTAAAGTGCATAGACTTCCTTTTTGGCATTCCATTGACCCTGCATAAATATTATACACAGGTGTTCAGACATCTAACTGTGCCTCAGGCAGCAAAGCATGTAGTCATTGTGTAATAGTAATAGTATATCCCATCTTGACACACAAAAAGCTATCATTATTAAGGAATACATTCAAGTAATATATAGAGTTGAGGTGTCATACAAGAAACTCTGGAAAGGGTGAGAACTTGTTTGTACCATACAGCATGGCCATCTGCCATGTGCCGGTCACTTTATTTAAGTAGTATCTACTAAGAGGAACAATTAAGCATTTAGAAAACAAATCTATCATATTAAAAAGAAGTTAAGAAATATCTCTTTAAAGGGATTTTTAATATTGTGAATGTGATTGAAATACAAGGGCTAAATCCAGTGAAGGTCTTCCAGTAGAATCAGTGAAGGTTTACCTTAGTTGTTACTAAGTTGTTATTAACAAATCCCATTAATTTCAATGGGTCTACTCTAACTATAATTAGATTTAGCACAATATTGTTTATATTCTATGGTTTTAATTTAAATTTTTGTACCCCTCCTTGGTTAGGTTTGTGGAAAAGCAGTATAAAAATATTAATAAATAATAAAAGTATGGTTCAAAAGTTAGTCCTCTTGAAATAATTTTGTAGCAGTCTAGGTCTGTGGCTCTTTCATTTATACATTTTTCTTCTGCCTTTGTAATGTAATTGTAATATAGTGAATTGCTCAAGGTAGCTAGCAAAATCCACATATATCTGAAATATGTGAAAATTAACAAAACATTCTATATAAGTAATAAGGCCATTTTGAAAAGTAAATCAGTTTGGAACATTTTAAACCCACTTTGGGGTTTGCAGTTGTGTATTGCCTTCTGGTGTTGCATTTTTAGTGCAAATGGCTACATAACCTTTAACCACCGTGCCACAAACAATATCATTTTATCTTTTGCTCATGCTTTTTCCTTTGGCAATAGTGCTGGTATTGCCTCCTGTCACTATTACTAAATGCATATTTGGACAAAAACAAAAAAGTAGCTGGAAAAATTAAAGTTCACTCTATAAAATTCAGAAGATTGAAACTAAACTTTTTGAACAGCATAGCTTTTGGACACCTTAATGCCAGATGAGTAAATCATTATACCTTGCTTGCTATATGTGACATATAGCTATTAAAAATGTAAATAGATTGTGCATGTTTGAAATGTATACCATGCAAATCTTGAACACACTTTCTCAGGTCTGCTATGTTTTTCTAGAATATTGTACGGCTGTCAGTGGAATCGCTGGAGTTTTTCAGTCACTATGTGTGGACTTCTTAGTACCCTTTTCTCCACTTACATGATTTTTGTCTTCTCATTGGCATAATGCAAAGGGTACTGAGATCCCCGCGTATGATGATTAATGCATTCCAATGCTGCCATTCCTAGAAGTACTGTAATTCCCACCCCTGCAATACAGTAATTCTATATATGTTTACTCAGAAGCAAATCCCACTGTGTTCAGTGGAACTTCCACCCTTCTCAACTGTGTTTAGACTTGCATCATAAATCTGTTTTCTCTGATTTCATTGTAAAACAAACCACTCTTCATCATTATTTACTTAGCAAACATGATTGTGTTGAGCCAAACCACAACATTATAATCTTTGTTACTCAAGCACTCACTTCAGCAATATGCGTATGAGCCATCCTGGCACTTCCAGCTGAATTTGGTGGCTGCACAATACCTCCTTTTATTCAGCAATAAATCACTACTTGGATGTTGTAGCATAGGATGTTGAAAGTGGGTCTTCAGAAGGAATTACTGTGATTTTCATCTAAAGATGGCATTCCAAAAGTAGAAGGCCTTTTCTCTGGTACAAATGCTGTTTTAGCAGAACTGATTTAGCAGAACTGTGCATTTAAAAAGTAAGCTTGAATTTAAAGATGTTCTTCCATTAGCACAGGCTTTGCATGACTATTACCTATTTTTTTAGTCCTGCATTTTCAAGTTAATGCCTGAGGGCACAAAAAGTTCCCCGCTGTAGAGCAATTGCACATGCTTCTGCCATTAAAGCTTGGTTAGCAATAAGAGACTTTTTCTGCCCCAGCTTAAAGCTTGCTTCATGAATATATAAAGAAATAATTCTGAAAACAGTTAAAAGATATGGAATCCAAAGATTTATGGTTCCACATATATTGTTCAAGATTTGAAATATATTTCCTAAAAATTTATTCAAAAAGAATGGTAATAAGGTGATTCAGAAGTGCAAGTAGAGAGAGAATGAAAGAGAGAGAAAATCATGAACCATCTTGTGAAAAATTGCACAGAGGAACATGCTACGGTTTCAGCTTACTTTGCGATCTTGGCCTAAGTTGAAAAAAGCTCTTATGTGAATAAAAGAGGCTTTCCACTCACAGAAGGGAAGCTCTGAATGCAATATGAAAGTGTGCTTCATCTGTAAGAGCTTACTTTGCAATATGTTTAAAACAATATGGATTCTCCTCAGTCTTCTCACAATGCTGCTTGTCTGAAAACCATGCCCTATGAGGAGCAGCTTAGGGAGCTAGGTATGTTTAGTCTGATGAAAAGAAGGTTAAGAAGTGACATGATAGCCATATTTAAACATTTGAAGGGATGTCATGGGGCTTGTTTTCTGCTGCTTCAGAAACTAAGGCCATTTCCGCACTGTTATAGTGCTATTCTTCCATTTTTAACATCCTGTGGAATTCTAGGGTTTATAGTTTCCTGAGGCCAAAGAGCTCTCTGGCTGAGAATTCTAAAGGCCTCTCCCTAAACTGCAAACCCCAGGATTCCATAGGACATTGAAAATGGAATAATAGCATTATAACAGTGTAGTGCAGAAATGGCCTAAGACATGGAGCGGTGGATTCAAACTGCAGGAAAAGAGATTTCACCAAAACATCAGGAGGAACTTCTTGATGGTAAGAGCTGTTTCACAGTGGAATATGCTGCCTTGGGTGTGATGGAGTCACCCTTATTTGAAGATTTCTAAACAGAGGCTAGATGGGCATTTGCTGGGAGGTGAACTCAATGGTCATTGTGGTCTCTTCCAACTCTATGATTCTATTAAATCATCCATCTCTATTTTGCATATTTTTACACAAACAGACCTGCCCATGAGCACTGCACGTTTGCAGAAGAATGCAAGTTTGTGGAAAAACAAATTCATTTTCTCATTTTAGCTATGGATTTTCACATGGGATGCTAAGGCCAGCTGAAAGATTGTAGAACTCAGAGTCTGTTAGTAAATATGATCTGTTAAGAGCCAGTTTGGCTAGGCCATTGTCACTGCAAAGTAACAGTGCTGATATTGAGTACTGATAACTACATTACCAGTGTTGCCTGTTAGTAAATAGACAAACCATTCCAGGTGCTACAAGGAATTTCTACTTCTAGTGACTGATTGTCCAAGTTTTGGCTTTTATAAGGTCTTGAATTCTAGATTCTTGAAATCAATAGAGATCAACATGGACTGGCTTTTAGGGTTGTAGATCTGAAGAATTTTGCGAGATAACATGCGAGATAACATGAAATTAGCAACATGTTTATATTTTATCTTCTAACCGTTTGTTGTTGTTTATAATGTTAAGCAAATGAACTTTCATTTCATTTTAAGTAATACAGTAGGTCCCCCAAAACCATGGAGGATATGTTCCAGGACTTACTGTGGATAGCAAAAAAACATAGATAATACCAAATGCATTTTTTTAAAAAAAAAAGGAAGTTGAATGATGGGTTCTCTTAGACTTATCAGGATTGCCAGCACCACCACTCTTGAGGCCATTACAGACAACGCAAGAACTCAAGCAAAAGGATTTTATCATGGTTTGTACTGAATAAGGACAAGGGTTTTACTGTGTAAGCAGAAGAATTTTGCAGAAGAACATTGTACCATGATCAGATCACAAAGAATAACTGAGAGCCCTACTGAAAAACTGGGTAGCATTAGAAAATGTGTAGTACTGTATATGGTGAGGAAACATGAGACAGCATGGGCAACATGAAACACCACAATACCATAAGCAAAGGAGACTCCATCTGCTTCAATATTATATTCCCCACCATTTTCCATACAGCACTTGTATGTACTGTATTTTCTAACCACATCTCATCATGGGTAAATAAAAACACATATACTGGTTATGCGGTTATGGGGAACCTACTGTATCTCATAACACTTACCCGATATATGTATTCTGCATTATAGAACAGAGAACCTTATGTTCTTGTAGCTGTTGAGAAGCTCTCACCTGGATACTTATTTATTTGGCTTAGATTCTACCTTTCTCCCAGAATTATGGCTCAAGCCAGCTTTCACTAAGATTAAAATGAGTCCAGATAAAAATCCAGCAAGAATCTGTTTTAAAAAAACTCTTTCTCAGAAGCAGGGCAACAGAAAGGCTATGAGGAACCAGCTTAACCTCACTTTGGGGAGAGTGTATCCTGGGAGCAGCCACTAAGACGTCTCTTATCTCAGCTGGTTCATGATCAATACGGTCAAGAAATTGCCAGCAATTTTTTATCATATTTGTGCCATTCAAAAAAAGTATTTTTTTTACAAGCCATGATGTCTTCTCACCTGGTGCAAATTTGTTTTTGTTTTTAAATATAAAACAAACCATCTCTAGATTTCTACTTCAAGATGAATTACCATGATGTCTTTCCAATATTTTAGAATGCTTGGGTAATTTGCATTACATTTATCGAAACTTGAGGGCTGCACAAAGTCATGCTGTGTTTGCCAGCCCCAGTATTTCTCTCCGCACTATATAGCTTTAATTTTGTTCCCAGTTCTTGCATACCTTGGTTGCTACATAATACATTGTGCTTAATAACCCTGGAAGTCACAGACACTGAAAAAAGTGCTGTCATAAGAATGTTCCTTTGTGGTCTTGATTTTTTAGTCACATCAATCATAATTAAATTGTATGGAGGCAGAATAAATTACTATAAGCCATTTGACCTTTATTCTTCTTTTCAAAGTGATCATGCAAAGCTCAAAACTTCCTCCTATGCATTTCTATGAGATTTCCTCTTATTTTTGTTTCTTTAAAATGTAAGAATGAGGCTTTGATTGAAGCCACATAGTAAATCATTCAAAATTCTTCACCACGTTGCTGCTTGCTTGATACAGTATTTGCTGTTTGTAATTGGCTGCTAGTAGATTGGCTTTTTGTGTAATAAACTACTCAAAGTCGCATAGGGTTGGATCAACTTGGGTGTTCTGCAGTTAACATGGTGGTGGTTATACCTAATTCCCACAGCAGAGAGGTGGAATTACGAGGAGCATCACAAAGAACAAAAGTTAGTAGACTGCCAGCTGAGTAAAGCCCTTGCTGTGAACAGGTTTGAGTAATAGCAATATTTCTAAAGAAGGGAGAATAATGACACTTAAGTGAGGTTGGTCTCAGTGTAAGCAGTTGCAGGTCTGTATCCAATAATGTATCATTTACTGCGTCTGGAATAGATCGCATGGATAAATTAACTGAACTCTTACCCTGCTGTGAGCTCTTTTGCTGTGTTCTCTCTGCTTGTTAGCCTCCTAGCCCCTACTTTGACCCTGTTCCTCTCCTTAATTAATGCATCTCCAATTCCCTAATCTGGACTTTAAAAAAAAAATCTCATGTTTCTTTGTTTCCACCCAACTTGAGGAAATAGCTGAAGAGTTTTCAACAGTTTACCCAGAGGCAAAATTAGCAGGTGCATCCAGAGTTATTGTAAAGCTGATCAAATGTACTGAGAACTTGGCCCAATTCCAATTCTGATAAACAAAATAGCATTGTAAATTAACTTGAAACTGACATGAAAAGCATTATTCAAAACATTGTTCTGGATTCTGGGGTCTGTGAACAGAAGGAAATATATCTGAGGAGTTAAGACTTAAGTCAGCAAACACAGCAGGCCAGATTTTGGGAAAGATGTAGAGGTCCTCTCTTCCCTTCATTAGGATGTGGTGGAGTTTGTGTGTTTCCAGACATGTAGAAGTATGGGGTGGGATTCAGACATGGACCCATGCACAGTGTTGATTTAGGGATGATAGCAAGATATTGTATATTCGACTATGCAGGTCAGAAACTTTGTAGCTGGCCGAAAGTGGGGATCTGTGATTGATGGAGCATCATCTGTTTGTTGAATTGGTTTCGGGACTCATTAGTTTTAGTTTTCAGAAGTAAGAATAATATGTTGAAAACATTATCAAGAAAAATAAAAATGCATGAGAATGGTAGCCAGACCAGATAGCGTTGTGTCACAGAGGAAGAGGGGTAGAGAGAAACAGTTTGGTCAAGCCTCTTGAGTTTACACTAGGGGGGATTTAACCTCTTTTTCTCACTCTCCCCACTGAATGGGATTGATGGTCCTACCAACTCACATTCCTTTTTTGGAATACACTAGATGACTGTTTCCAAGTCATTATATTGTTTCTGAAGGTACTTTAAGAACACTTCTACAATCTCCTGAGGATAATATAGGTGTCACTTACAAGGTTACTGTACATCCCATACTGTGTTACTACATCACTACCTTCTGGAATATTATGGTGCACTGTAAACTGTTTGCATACTGTTTTGTTATTAGTTTTTCCCACTCCTTTCCTTCTGTGGGTCTTTTGTCAGGATTCAAATGTACAGTAAAAGTTCGTTACTGTTTGGTACAATATTGCAGGTGACTGGCTAAACTGGAAGTTGCCACATACAGTTATGGCGAATGTTGCCTGATAAATAATAATTCACACAAATTGAGTTAGTATCACATTGCAAGGATGTTGCACAGTTCTGATCAATGTACGTGTTTGGATGTATGTGAAGACACTGAGGGGAATATCTACCTTTTTTTAAATGATGGTCAACATTGACTAGACCTTTAGGAGCCAATTGACATTTCAGTATGTGGATTCTTATTTGAGCTGGATTGGGGAGCTAATGACTAAGGGATTAAATGACTTTGCCATGTGTCTAATTTTGTAAGAATCTATTCAATTTACATCATATTAAGGGCTCCCAAGATGTTCAGTATTGTTGAAATATATTCTGACTTTCTTTTAGTGTTTTTTTCAGATTTATGTAATCAGCTTCTAAGATATTTTCTGCTATTTTTTTAGAGCATACCTAGCAGCAAAAAAAAAAAAAAAATCACTATATATTCTTTACATTTTCAGTAGTGTTGTCTGTATACTAATGGTTCCTTTTTCAATGGAATGCTGTTTTAAAATCTTCACTTAAAATCTTCACATAAAATAGTGTAGCAGACAGTTTAGCAATGGACAGGGAGATCTGGGCTGAAAATATCTGCATGTTAGGATACTTTTTCTCTTAGCTCAACCCACCTTGCAGGGTGATTGGGATAACCTCCTATGTACATGAGTATTAGCTCACAAGGGCAGGGCAGGATACCAAGAACAGGTACATATTTTACAGTATTTTGCATTAAAAGATCATTTACATGAAGCCTTCAATAAATGTTGGATTACATGAAAGAACAATCTAAACAGGTATAAAAGGTCTTTAATATCCAACTTCCTCATTGTGAAAATTGAAACTTAGATTTTGCAAGGCTCTCTTAACTCCTTCCAGGCCCTCCCAGCAGTTAAGATGAAATGCTTTTAAACATTCTTTGTTAGGAGTCATTGTGAAACTGGGATTCTGTCACAACATTTGATAGTATAATATGCTTTATAAAAATGTCATCAACCTTCAAGTTCAACTGGCCTTGCATAAGAGACTTATGGAATTTAGAAAAGAAGTGGAAATTATTCCTGTTTGTGTTGGCATTTTTCCCTCCTTGTAAATGTGAGATGGGATACCTTTTTCAGTATTTGTGTTCCAGTTATAGAAATAATACATTTAAAGTGTGTCGCTACTCTCAATGGCCTGAAAATAAAATAACATTTAATGTTATGAGCAGGAATCTCAAGCTTATGTGCTCCTCTTCCCTTCTTCTTGTCCCTGGGCACGGCTGCAAAGAGAGATGGGAAACTTTCTGTTTTTGATTAAGCACAGTTTAGTAATATGAGCTCCCAATGTAACTATGAATTATTGAAACAAACCAGGTTCATAAGTCATTGTTTGAAGTTGGCTAGCTTCAGTAAACCTCAAGTTAAGATTAATTGTATCTTCAGGACTAACCTTAACTCTAAGCCATGATTAGTTAACAGAAGTGAGTTTCTAGTCTCTTCTGGGTTGTGCCAAAGTGAACTTATAAATATGTACATGTTCATCAGAATTTTTTTTTGTCAGACTTCCTTTGCTATGGCAAATAGACTGTAAGTAGCAGTGTAATGTTAGGCAGAGACAATAATAAATTAGCTAGATTATTCCACAGATTATTCTTTTAAAAGCATTGTTCATTCAGTAATTCTTACATTCTGACAAAATTCTGCAAATAGACCAGACTTGTCTGATCTAGTTATCTGCTGTAGACAGCTTTTTGTTGAACCACACACAAACACACTTTAGAGCCAATACTACATTATTTCTCAACAAGGCATAGTAAAAGATGTAAATTATGTAAATAGCATAATGAAGCTGGATGGTTTGCTAGTCTGTGGCTGCACTGAGGTTTTGAAAAAGATCATAGGAGATCCTGTTCATAATTCTCCAACATCGTTTAGTTTAGACCTGAAGTAACACAGTGAGTTCCATTAAAATATCTTGGTAGAAATGTATGTGCCCTATACTATTTAATTAGTTTTGATTTTCATGGTGTAGATTTAAAAACAAATGCCAGATCCTACTTTTGTTTTACAGGACTGTTTGAACAGAAAAAGTGTGTATTCAGGTATTACAATTGCATGTGTGATTATAGAGGCACCAGTTGGCTGGCTGTTCTTTTACACGTGACCACATGTTTTATCTGGTACCTTCATAATATATGTAATATATATGAATATGTAATAAAGTAAGGCTCTAAGTACAGAGGTCCCATTATATAATGACCCAATGACTGTGATCATTTATTCATTCATTCACTCATTCATTCATTGACAGTCAAATGTCTATATCCATGGATTCTGTTATCCACAGATTCAACCAACCACAGCTGAAAATATTTTTTTAAAAAAATCAAAAAAGCAAACTTTGATTTTGTCATTTTATATAAGGGACACCATTCTACTACACTATTGTACATAATGGGACGACTATCTACAAATTTTGGTATCCACAGGTGGTCCTGGAACCACACCCTGGTGGATACCAAGGGCCCACTGTATTTATTTATTGAATTTATATTGTGCCTTTCTCCCAAGATTCAAGATAGAAGGAGGAATTGCATTGTATCAGGCAGGCCCTTATATAGATAGCAAGCTTAAGTCATAGGTCACTTCAAGTGGACACAGGATGGGAGGAGCTTAATATTCAAGCTGGAGCAAAGTGATACTTAACAAGCTTCTTGAGTTAGTGTTGAGCTTAGGGTTCAGTATAAGAATTTCTAGAAATTTCTGAACAGAGTTTGAAACAGTTTTATTTCTAATTCTGTTTTTTTAATTAACATTATTTATAGGTGATTTTGTAATAATCCTATTTCTTGGTCATTTGCAGTAGTTAATGAAGAAAAGGCATGGTCAGAGTGAGTACTATTCTGAATAATAGTTGCTGGGGAATAAAAGTAACAACAAGACCTTTTGCCCTTAATGTCCTGCTTCCGATTTTCTTGGATGTTTCAAATGGACTGCTGTGGGAAACAAAATGCTGGACTGGAATAGTTTTTGGAGTGATCCTGCAGAACTCTTTTTCTGCCCTCAGTTATAAAACACTAGTCGTAGTGGCAAAATCAACAATGCGGGAGTCACAGTTTCTCTGCTTTGCATGTATAAGCATGACATGAAATGGAGATGACTGAATTCCATTTATTGAAAGAGGAGAGGATGAACTATTTAAACTGTAATTCAATAATCTTGTCTTACAAATTGTATACATTGCTGTACTCGTAAGGCAGAATTTATTTTTTAAAAGTGCAATAGCCTGAGGAAAGAATAAGTGTCAGCTTGCACAATGAACACCTTCACTTTGTCAGTTTGTCTTATATTTTAGTATTACTTAAGGATATTTCTATATTTGCTTTGTTTAAAAAAGGAAAGGCCCTGTTTATTTAATGAGAGAAGGAATTGAGGAAGACAAGCCATTTTTTCTGAAAATCTAGTTGAAATACCTGTTCAGACATAATATTGCAAGCCAGAGTTTCTGTTATCAGGGTATGCTGAGAAATCAGGTTAGGATTGTCGCATATTGATTTGATACACTATAAGAAACTTTTCAAGATTTGATTATGAAGGTCACTTGTTATTACGGTACTTATAGGTTACGTGATAGAAAAGACAAAAACCAACCATCATACAGAAAATTGTATGTCTATTTTGAGGGAGGGGTCTCTCTGCCAGACATAACATGGCATTGCTGCTCTCTTCCCCAAAACACCTCTCCCTTTCCTATTATATGACTTTACTACATAGTTGTAAAGTCTACATAGTAAAGTCATATAGTAGCACTGCTTTTTGGAGATACTCAAAACTGAAACTCAGATCAGCATAAATAATTGATCAGTCTCTTGTTACTGGACCTGAGGAGAAGGAAAGAGAACAATTCCTGATCTCATGCTGCATTTCAAAGGTGCTCAGAGTGCTTCCTAAATTCAATATGATGATAGAGAAAAAATTAAATGGTCTTTTGACTGGTACCATGGGCCCAGAGGAAGAAAAAGAGTGCAATACTAAATACAAAAGAACAGCAACAACAAAATCCACAAGCCTCTAAACTTTTAAGGTTGAGAGATACTGCTTTACCAGAATAACTTGGCAAATTGAAGAAGGTGTCCATTGGTGTTCATTGGACAGTGTATCTGTCCTTTTGTTAGAGTCTACATTTTTCAGTATTGAGACTTTCTTTGTTTCATTCTATGATCACCCAATATTTGGGGGCTTTGCATAGTGACCACATACATAGAGATTGTGTTGGTAAATTATGTGTACAGTTTGGAGTGTGGCTTGTTATTTTTTCCTGTTTACTCCGCTGTCTGAGAAATGACATTCATGGAAGGGCATGTTAGTCAAGTTATACCCCACTCCCATATCTGATAAATCTCTTGTTTTTCTTATGTTTAGAATGACACCTTGAATGATAACTAACAGTAACTAAGTTCCTGTGTGATAACTTTGTTAGTTAAACTGTCCAAAGTTCTCTATGTTGTTGATTTACATTCTCTCTTCATATTTTTTTATTCTGCTGCTAACAGGCTAACCACTGTACACAATAGACTGAAAAGCAGAATTTGAAAGGAAAAACTCAGCCCAAATCTTTGCCATCCAAAGAGGCTGATTTGGATTGACTAGACATGTAACTCATTGGAAGAATGATAGATGTGAGATACATTTGAAGGGATAATTGTATATACAATCAGTTTAAAAGCTGGTAAATATTTAAGGGTCAAGGGTTAAATGTCACAGCTACAATACTGAGGCTTGGGTCCATAAGGTATCAAGAATGGTAATTAAATCCAGGATATATTTCAACAAAGGGAAATAAATTTGACAGCTAACAACCAAAACTGGATTACCACCTTTCAGAGGTTAGGGATCATGCTAGTAATTGTAGGTAGTTTACAGTTGTTAACATAGTAAGTACAATGATTACTGTCTTTGAGATGTGTAACATTTTCTGTATTAAAAGTGGGGGGCATATTTTTCAACACATATTTATAACCATTTTGTACCTGTCATTTTCCAAGATAGGTTCTACACTTAACATCCTCAGACTACTCTGCATGCAGTTCCGAAACAAATAAAATAATGTTCATCCATTTGTCAGATTACATGTGTTTAATTTTATGACCAAAACTAAAACTTGAATAGCAAGATGCATGTTTATAAAAGTGTTATTTTAACTGCAGTTACAATATTAAATCCATTTATATTCTTTTCTAATGCCTGTTTTGTTATAAAATTGTTAGTCTGTAATAAATTGCCATATTTTAAGATTTTGAACAAAAGATTTACAACTTCATGTGTAGTAAAATTAAATGTATTGTAAAAAGACAATTCATTTGGAATGAATTTTGTGGAATTTGCTGAGTGACATTGTACTGTGTAAAGTGAGACACAGATTTTGCTGTAGCTGATTATATTTTTACTTAGTTGAAGATAACTGGAGGTTTGAAAGGCCAAGAGTAATTATTTTGGTGCAAATGAGTTAGATGAGATGAAGCATAAAGATAAACCTTTTTCCACAGTTTGCAGATTTCCTGCTGGAACAGAATATTCCCCTTGATTCAGCATGAAGGAAGTCTTGTATGAGCAGCATAAAAGAAGCAGATACCTATTCTTGACTTCAGCGTGGGTTTTTTCCCATGGTGTCTTTTAGAACTCAGTATGAGCAGGCAGTCCTAATGTGTGGTATGCTTTGGGTTTGTCTCCTAGGTCCTCCTGTTTCCTCCTTGTGGGGCCCAGCATTTCCAATGTCTGCTGTAGATTTGGGTCTTCCTCTCAGAGAGGCAAACGCTGATCTGCAGATCCTGTTCAGGCCTGTGGGAAAGTACAGCAAAGCAATAGCTATTAATACCATTTAGTGTGAAAGGAACTCTCAACAGGAAGGTTTGAACAGTTTGCAGAGCAATTCCACACTTTTAACTCTTTGAGGCCAGTGTTGTTGAAAGTTCTTGTAGTGGTGCAGATAGAGGGAAGAAGAGTTTATTTTAAAGACATATGTGACCATCAGTTCTAAAAGGACTCCAGAGTAAGAAAGCCAGCAGGTTGAAACAGTGGTTATCATATTAAAGCAACAAGAACAACAAACTGACTCAAAATAGCAACATCAGAATAACTTGAACATACGTGGATGTCCACTTTATTGTGTTTGATTCACCTTGTGATAATCACATGTTGGGCTATGTTGCAAAGTCTTATCAATACAATTTCCATGTCTTTATAAAAACCACTGGCTATTTCAGCTACTTTCATTTTGGGTTTTATAAAAAGTAAGGCCATTTCCACACGAGCCTGTTATAGTGCTATGATTTCACTTTCAACATCCTATGGAATCCTGGGGTTTGCAGTTTTGGGAGGGGCCGAAACTGCAAACCCCAGGATTCCATAGGATGTTGAAAGTGGAATCATAGCACTGTAACAGGCTCGTGCAGAAATGGCGTAAGATAGCTACACAGCTGCAAAGGAAACAGAATTGTAATTGAGGAAAGGAGGGGGAGAAAGCTCTGAGTTGTCAGCACCAAGCAGCCTCCATAAATGTTTTTGAAGATCACTGTGACTGCTGTCCTGGGCAAATTAAACATGTTTGAATCTCAAGATTTCAGTGTGACTTGAACAGTCACTTCTCCTTTACATTCATTCATCCATATTTATACCACATAATTCTGCAAATTCAGTATGCCTGAATAGCCACTTCATTATCGTCAGTATTATTGGTAGTAGTAGAAACATCTGTTTCTGTCCCCAGAGAGTTTTTTATTATTAGGCTTGACTGGCATGAAAAAACACAGGAGAACAGTTCTTTCTCTTTCTCTTCCTTTTTATAACATTTTGCATCCCTGCTACCCTTATTTGGTATGTTTTAACTGGTTTTATTTTATTTTAACTGGTTTTATTTTCAATTGTTTAAATGATTTAATTAATGTTTGTAGGCTGTGAATTTATAACTATTTTTTTAGCTATGATAAGCCACTTTGAGTCTTGAACTGGGGAAAGGGTAAGAGGATGGTGATGGTGGTAATGGTTCCCATTCTCCCAACATACAGTCCTTCAACAACATATACTTTGGTAGTTCCCAGCTCCAGAACTAAAATATTTAACATCCTCCTAACAGTGGCCAAAAATAAATACTTCCACATTTTGATCTTCCAGTCTCCTCTTTATTTCCTTGGAATCACAACATTATAAATCATCAAAACACAAATGTAGGTAACAGTGGATATGGAAATTCTATATGTATCACACTGACTATAGAAATATAACATCTTTCAAAACAAAACTTTTTGAAAAAATAACTTTTCCTTATTTTAAAATTATTGAGCCAAAAGATTAACATAAATATTCTGACCCTTCCCCCCACTTACGTTAAAAACAAAGCCTGTCTTAGGAGAAATCTAGGCAATTAAGTATAGAAAGCTGATTTGGAGTTCTACTGCATTTGAATGTTAACTTTTACCAATTTTTCTGAAACAGTATGCTTTAAAGAATGCCTTATCAACAGATAACATGTAGGAGCAGCTGGATATCATTAAAGCCCTGTGCATGAATCATTCCTCTTCATTACCTTTTTCACGACAGCTTTTACTTTCTAGCAAAAATATGACTTTGCTTTGGAAATTTGTCACTCGGGTGCCTTCTGTTCTAAATTTAAACTAATTTGTTGTTAGAATGAGTGGTTTACTAGCCATACCAACAGACATTTATAGGAAGAAGCATACATTTTAGTAAAAAAAAAAAAAAAAAAAAATGTGGAAACATGGGCTTATACAAATTCTTCCAGCAGTTCTTCTGAGTTCATCAAAATGTACTCATTCCACAAAAGAAGACAGGTGTGTTGCTTAAGTACGAAAGATTATCAAGCATGTTCATGGCATCTCCTGTTGCAGCTAAAACCTAATTTTAAGTATTAAATTTGCTGTTAATTTCAGCTGTTCTTCATGTGTGCTTTTTAAAATCCCCTGTATACGATATTTCAAAAACTTAATTAAGTCTTGTGTAGTATTTTATACAATGGCAGGTGTAGTCAATTTCAGAGAGATCAGATTTCTTCCAAAAATGCTAAATGTGTTTAAAAAAACAAACACAAAACCATTGGCCTGAACTTCACTTCTAAATTTGAACATCAGTACATTTCTTTTGGTATTTAAATAATGGATGGGGGACCTATAGCACACTTAACATTTGATTTGGGTCTTCCAGAGGCTACCAGGAGAAGCCATTCACAATTTTTTGGTCAGGAAAAGGGCATTCTAGAGGAATCTGGATGTGTTGATAGCCATAAAACCTGCTATTTGGCCTCAGGACTAATGCCTGGCCCTCTGCTAGCAGTGTGCATCAACATAGGTGAAGCTGAGATCCAGAAGAAAACAAGCCTATTCAAGACAATTAAGGCTTCTTCTTCATGGTGTCTGTGACTCACACAATTGGGTTTTGCACCTGCGCTGAACAGCATTCGGAACCTTCTAGAAATCCAAAAGTAGGCGTTTTGACCATTGAACCCCTTCCCCATCCTCCGGGGAATAAAAGCCCCTCCTGCTCCAGCGGTCAGCTCCTTTCTTTCTGCCACATTAGCAGCATCTAAGGAGTCTCTCGCTAGTGTTTGTCTTGTCTGATAGGTTTTTTGACTGTGGTACAGTTGACAATGACTTTTTCTTAGCGTTTTGAACTTGTTGAACTATGGATTTACTGGACTGATGACAGACTGTGCTTGACTAAGATTGTGGATTTGGATTTGGCAGTGTTGCAGTGTACGGCAACCAAAGTGTTTAAGCGCTATACAGCGTGTAGAGGCAAGATACCTAATCAAGACGGGCATTCAAAGTGCCTCTTGTACCTGGGAGAGGGCCATAACATGAATTCTTGCACATATTGCCAAGAATTCACTCCAAAGACTAGATGCAAAAGAGCAAGCTGGTTAAAAGCTTTGCTCTGGGAGCAAGTTTTGTCTGCATCGGACCCTGTGAATTGTGCTAAGGCATGGATGGCCCACACTTCTACTCCGTCATCTCCTCAGTTGACTTCGTCGATGCCGAGATCGATGCCAAGGTCAAGGTTGACTTCTCGATCTCAAGGGTCATGATCGGAGAAGGCAGCAAAGAAGGTGTCTGATGTTGTTAAGAGCATATCCTCTCCTTCTGTGCTAAAAAAGAAGGATAAGGATAAGAAGAGGAAGCTGAAGGAGCCTGCAGACCAAGCAAGCTCCTTTGAAAAAACGTAAGAAGAAGGATTGACATCTGACTTCAGCTTCTCCGATATCACCGAGGCTGGTAACATCTGAGCGGGCCATGGAGGTGCAGCTTGAGTCTTCATTTCCTGTCAGACATCTAGAGCAGGCCCTCGGTCCTTCATTGGAGATACAAGAGGTCCAGGTGGAATCGGAAGGAGAAATTGTTGATTCTTCTCCTTTGATAGCTGTGGGGTCCCGACCTCAAGATCGACCTCAAGACACGGGGCGATCGGTGCCGGTGCAGAGAAGTCCACAGCATGATTTGATGACTTCTAGAGGCCGTAGGAGGACACCTCCATCACCTCCACATTCTTCTCGCAGGAAGTCGAGATCGAGAAGTAGATCACCTGTGCGGTATAGACATGTTACCCTGGCTAGATATCATGAATGTCATCTGGATGAGATTTCTGTTGACTCAAGAGACATTTCACCTTATCCTGAGGAGTATTATGATCATAGAAGTTATCGATACTTCACTGATTCTCAGACTCAGTACTGATGCTCTGACTATTATAGGTCGAGATCTCGCTCTGTTCGCCTCTACATCAAAGGTTTTCAGTAATGGAGGTGAAGAAAGTAGCACTTCAACAAGAACGAGAGAGTGGACATGATGTTCCTCATAAGGAGGTTGTTGTTGAGTCTTGAGCGAGATTTAGGGAGAGATCAACGACCCATCATGTAGAGAGATCAGTGTTGGTATTGAGTTCGACATCATTTAATGGATCTGTAGATGCCAATGGACGTTGTTCTACTCTTCTGTTGAATGCTGAGAGGATTTCTCCCATGGATGATGTTAGATCTTTTTCAGAGCTTGTTTTGAGAATGTCTTGTTCACTTAATCTCACAACTAATATGGAGAAAGAGGATTTAAAAGATGCTATTTTTCAGGAGCTTCAACATAGGGCGCCTGCAACTTCAGTGATAGCTCTGCTATTGTATTTGTTGCATACTGTAAAAAAATCATGGACAACTCCTCCTTCGGTACCGTCAACATCAAAAAAGTTGGAATCTCTCTATCGTGTCATTGAGGATGAACAAGACTAGTTGATGCGTCATCCTAAACCAAATTCCATTGTTGTAGATGCTGCAGTCGAGACAGTCACAGAGACTACATGTTACTCCTGCCGATAGAGAAGGCAAGAAGTTGGATAACTGGGGAAGGTAGGCGTATTCTATTGCTGCAGTGTTGTTTAGAATTTCCAATTATGCTGCATGTATGGGAGCGTATCAACAGTTTTTGTGGTCCAGGGTTAAAACTTTCATTGACATGTTACCTAATGAAGAGAGGAAAACTGCATCAGCTCTGTATGGTGAGGCTTATTGGCTTTCTTCTCAACAACTAACGACAGCTAAACATATAACTGACCATAGTGGTAAAGCACTTGCTGGAGCTATAGCACTGCGTAGACATGCATGGTTGAGATTGTCGGGACTGTCCCAACAAGCTAAAAATATGACAAAGGACTTACCTTTTGATTCTGTTGGGTTGTTCAGTACAGGCACAGATGACAGGCTGGAACATGCTCAGAAAATGAGGAGTACTGCTGGAAAATATGGATTTCCAACTTCATATTATTCAGGTACCGGTATAGGAGGTATCAGCCTTTCATCAGGAGGCCAATGAGTCCAACTCAGACACAACATCATAGGCATCCTACTCCACAAGATCAAACGTTGAGGAAGTTTCCTTCAACAGGATTGAAACAGACACAATATAAGAAACGTCAACCTGATCAAACCAAGCATAGGGTTTGACAATCAAGTGTACAATACCGATGTTTCCCCAGGTGTGAACACCACATTGAAGGATACTACTCTGCAGATTTCTCCATCTCTAATCTGTCAAAGAAGTCAACACAATACTGAAGATCTACATTTAAGTATGGATGTAATACCTCCTTTTGGGGAGAGATTGAAGGGGTATTACTATGTGTGGCGATCTATAACAATGGATCTGTGGGTTCTTGGGATAATAAATCAAGGTTATTCCATAGAATCTTGAATCCTGCCAACCATGGGGAGAGTTTGTCGCACGAAATCATCACCACAGCTACAGGCAGAGATCAATACCTTATTGTTAAAGGGGAGCATAGAAAAAATCTCCAATCTGCAACTCAAGAGAAGTTTTATATCAAGGTACTTTCTGGTGTCAAAAAAGGATGGTGGCCTTCGACCCATTTTGGATCTGAGAGGGATGAATTATTTTATAACCCCAAAAAGATTCCGGATGGTGACTTTTTTCACCATAATGCCATTGCTACATCGAAATGACTGGTTTGCTATGTTAGACCTCAAAGATGCTTACTTCCGTATCGCTATCAGACCAGAGCACAGGAAGTTCCTAACATTTGCTATAGGCAATCAGGGGTACCGTTTTCAAGTTCTACCCTTTGGTATCTGTACAGCACCAAGGGTATTTACAAAATGTATGTCCGTGGTGGCTGCTCATCTGAGGAAGAAAGGTATCATAGTGTTCCCGTATATAGACAATTGGTTAATAGTGGCACCAACGAAACATCGGTTGTTGGCAGATCTGAACACGATGGTGCGTTGTCTGCAAGATTTAGGACAGATGATAAACTACACAAAATCGATGTTGATACCATCAAAGAGAATCAAATTCAAAGGAACCATACTCTACAAAAAGCATTTTTACCAGAGGACAGATGGTTAAAAATGCTGAAGGTGTTCAACGTGATTCGGCAACACAGAAGAGTCAGAGCAAAGACAATTCAAGTGGCATTGGGGCTAATGGCCTCACCAACGATGGTAATGCCATTAGCGAAACTAAGAATGCATCCCTTACAAAGGTGGTTTATCAACATCTTCGATCCCCTGCAGGACCGACAAAGCATGTTCCTAACGGTATCAAGACCGGTATTACAGTCTCTACTGTCATGGATGGAACCACGCAATGCGTTGATAGGAATGCCGTTGTACCTCCCCAACCTTGTGTGGTAGTAACAATGGATGCGTCGTTGGAAGGATGGGTAGCACACCTGCAGAACCTGACCATGAGAGGTCGATGGAAACAGTCAGAGAAAAGGCTACACATCAATGTGTTGGAGTTGAAGGCTGTAATAAAGGCGTTCAAAGCTTTGCAGTATTACCTTTGGGGAAATCCTGTACAGGTCGTTACCGACAACACGGCCGTAACGTAAACAAGCAGGGTGGAACGAGATCTCAGGTACTGCTCAATCTAGCCTTGCAGTTGTGGGAATGGTGTCTGTCAATGAAGATTACTTCCTCAGCAGTGTACCTGGTGGGAGAGGAGAATGTGCTGGCAGACATGATCAGCAGGACCCCTCTGTCAATCCACAAGTGGAAGCTGGACAGATGGGTTCTGCTCGATATCTTTCAGGACTGGGCTTATCCTCAGATAGACCTCTTTGCATCCAACGAGAACAGACAATGTGAACTGTATTGTTCACAGATGAAAAAGGATATCCAGTCTCTGGGAGACACTTTCCTGTTCAGCTGGTTGGGACCGATCCTTTATGCGTTCCCACCTTTTCCTCTGATTACAAAGGTAATATCGAAGATTCATCAGGATTGGGCAACCGTGATCTGGATAACACCTTGATAACATCTTGGTGGCCGAGACAGCCTTGGTTTGCGAATCTAATGCCTCTAGCCAACCGCCAGTATCAAGCATTGCCGTGCAAGTCAGACTTGATTTCCATCCACAAGGGGACAGTGTTCCATCCACTCCCTGAAACTAACAGCGTGGAACCTGTTAAGCTGAATGACTTACCAGATGCTGTGAAGAAGGTTTTGATGGCAGCACATAAGCCATCCACATCTAGGTCATATACTTATAAATGGAACAAGTTTATTAAGCACTTGAATTATGTGAACGTTGATGTTCAAACCTATACTGTAGTTAATGTGCTTGACTTTTTGTCGAGATTGGCGACAGAGGAACTGACACTGTCATCAGTCAAATGCTACTTTGCGGCTCTTTCTTGGTGCCATCAACAGGATGGTAAACTGTCTCTTTTTGGGGATCCTATGGTTAAGAGGTTTTTGCAAGATTATAAACATTTGCACCCACCAGATAGACCTCCCATACCATCTTGGGATTTGAGTACTGTGTTAATGGGGTTGACTGGTAAGCCTTTTGGCAACTTGTGATTTGCATCTCTTAACATGGGAAACAGCTTTCTTATTGGCAATAACATCAGCTAGAAGGGCTAGTGAGTTATGTGCATTGATGGTTGATTCACCTTATTTACGCTTTCATAAGAGTAAAGTAGTTCTTAAACCAGATATCACATTTTTACCCAAAGTTGTATCGTCTTTTCACTTAAATCAGGATATCATTTTATCTGCATATTTTCAGAATCCTGAGCCTGATATGGAAAGAAGGTTACATTGCTTAGATGTTAGGAGAGTGCTAGCTTTCTATGTACAGCGCACAGCTGGTATTAGGAAAACTAATAAATTGTTTGTTTGCTACTCTGTGTCTAAACAAGGGATGCCTGTTTCATCCTAAAGATTAGCAAAATGGGTTGTTTCTGCTATTAAATTGACTTATGACCTTGTAAGAAAAAAAACTACCTGAGGGGGTTAGAAGCCATTCAACTAGAGCATTGGCAGCTTCCAGTGCTTTTCTTCAGGGAGTTCCGCTGGATGATATATGCAAAGCGGCTACTTGGTCAGAACCAATAACCTTTATATCTCATTATAGAATTGATCATAGAGAAAAAAGAGACGCTAAGTTTGAAAGAGCGGTTTTATTTTCTGCTATTACTTAATACATTTTCTTTATAGGTATTTAATAAGCACAAAATAAGCATGTTCTCTTTGTTGCAGTCATCTAGTATGGGGATGATTTTTATTGTGTTGTTGTTTAAGTTTAGATGGAGTTGGGTTTCAGCATGACATCCCACCATCCCTGTAATAACAGCTTGCTAGTCTCCCAATTATGTGAGTCACAGAGATGACGACTTCTGTGAACTCACACAAACCCTCCCACAATCCCCTCTGTATGTCCTGCTGATGTGTTGGTTCCATTAATGCTGCCATGGCGGTGGGATGGAACTGACCGTTGGAGCAGGAGGGGGCTTTTATACCCCGGAGGATGGGGGAGACATTCAACGGTCAAAACGCCTACTTTTGGATTTCTAGAAGGTTCAGAATGCTGTTCTGCGCAGGCGCAAAACCCAATTGTGTGAGTTCACAGAAGACCACTCAAAGAACCACAGTTACAGGTAAGCAACCTGTTCTTTGTCTGTGGTGGAGCAGAGCTTTCCAAAGACTCAGTTCTACCTCAGAGATTTAGAGGATATGGGATTGTACCATCTCTGACTGTCTGTTAAAAATAGTTTTAATCCTCCCTCCTGCCCCAGCTTTCTTTAAAAGGAAAACAGCAGATGGTTGGAGGTAAAATAGGTGACTGATAGCTCTAATGTCCAACAATGGAATAACTTTAACAGGGCTCTCCTTTTTTTTAGTTCTAATCACAGTTTTTTTGGGAAGGGATATAAAAAGAACTTAACAGTTGTGTTGGTTGAATAGAATTCAAGGGTAATGCTTCAAATTATTTTTTATTCATCATCACTCTAACTTCTCCAACTCCCCTGAATATTTTTCATGTTGTATACATAGGGACATTTCTATATATGCCATTTTCTTCTTATGAAATCACTTAAAACTGACAAAGGGAGCCCTGGTGGCGCAGTGGTTAAATGCCAGTACTGCAAGCCACAAACCACAAGGTTGTGAGTTCAATCTTGCCGGGCCCCAAGGTTGACTCAGCCTTCCATCCTTTCACAGGTCGGTAAAATGAGTACCCAGCTTGTTGGGGGCATGTATAGAAAAATGTTTCGAAATACATGCTAAGTTGTTCGCCGCCTCGATCCATATGGAGAGGCGGGATAAAAATAAATAAATAAATAAATAAATAGGAAAGCAAACTCACCCCCTCCCAATTTAAAAATCTCTCTTTCCACAATATCATTGTACTGTCTCAACTATCTCACTAAAATTTGACAGTGTTCAGTCCTTCAGAACTGCGACACTGGCTCAAAATTTCATCCAGTTCTGTAAATAAACATGTAGATATCTCGCTTTGGAATTTTAAAGACACTTAGCACAAAAATCTCTGTACCTACTGGTGTTTGATTTCATTCATTTATGCAAAAAAAGCTAAAATGTTTTAGCATTTTCTTCATTCCACTGTCTAAGTCAGTGGTTAGGTATAAAATAAAGACTCAACCTTTCTTATAGAATTACCTAGAGTCAGAGACTCAAATGGGGTACCAAGCATGATCTAGTTCAACCCTCTGCCAGTGTAGGAATCCACAAGCAAAGCACCACTGACAGGTCCAGTTTAGACCTATGACAATAGCACAGTTATACAGCAGGTGCTTCACACATGCAGTTCAGTTACATGAAAATGCTGTGTATTATGGTCACTACAAATACATAGACCTTTCTTCTTATGCATGTCAGTCGTGCACCAATTATCATCTGCTATGTAAAAGTCAAAGTTTGTGAGCAGTCTTGTCTATCTGCATCAGGCAGGCAAAGACCTCATATGATTGGCTGTGTGAGGTGAGAAGACCTCAAATGATTGGCTGGCTGTCAACATCCTATGGAATCCTGAGGTTGGCAGGTTAGGGAGGGGCCTTTAGAATTCTCAGCTGAGAGCTCTTGGGCCTCAGGCCAGTTGCTATGAAAACGAGGCCTACTAGCAAGAAGAAGAGCAGAGTATTCCCTTAGAAACCAAACCCTCTGTATGTTAACAACTCTGAATACAAATTCGATTGGGGACTATGGGGATAAGTTACAGGTACTGGAATAGGCCACTTGCTATGAAGACGAGGCCCATCAGCGAAGAGGAGGACAGTGCATTCCCTCAGGAACCCAACTTCTGTATGTTAACAACTCTGAATATAGATTGGATTGGAGAATATGGGGATAAGTTACAGGTACTGGAATAAGATGGTTGCTATGGAGACAAGACCTAACAGCAAGGAGGAGGACAGTGCATTCCCTCAGAACCCCAAACTGTGTATGTAAAGAACTCTGTATACAGATTGCATTGGGAAATATGGAGAAAAGTTAATAAATACACCAGCTTTTTCCAAATATGCATTCATTCATGGTGATATTTTTTAAGAATTGTTTGATGATAAGAATAATCAAGAGACTACTTAAAAGACTTCCAAGGTGGGGCTGGACATGGAATACTTAGTGTCGCAACCTAAGAGAGTAGAGGAGTGGCTACTGGAGCAAACCTAGCATGCAGAGCATATAAAAAGTCTGAATTTACTGAATGTGTGGTGTTTATGTTTGATTTACTAGGTTTTAATCTTAAATAACTGTAGTTCTTACCTCTTACATCAAAAGTCAAAACCTTTTTTGTCAAGGGTTTGAAACACTGATCTTGAAGCCAAATGCTTTCTGCTTGAAGTGTGGGAGCGAAGTCTTCCTCCTTTAAATGACTGAAATGGCATGGAAGACTCAGGGATGTATAGTTTTTCCAAGCTGAAGGTTCCTTGTTTCAAAATCTTACTTGTTTACTTAAGGCTTAAAGAAAGAAATGCAAGTTTATGTCTTTTGTTTAAATTCTCTGTACCTCTTTTAGGAAGTACCTCATCTCCACCTACTGATAAAATAGCAGTGCTTTAGGTGGGGACATCTGCATATGGAATTCAAGGGTGATTGTTGACTCTGCAGCCACAGGGCAGCAAATCCATTATAATTTTTACCTCCCTCCACAGCTGCTCTGAGTTGGCCAGGAGCAATCTTGATGCTGGATCCTATCCTTTCAAATGTTTGGCACCGACAGAATTTCCATTCAACTCAAGAGCATCTGCACTAAAATCGAGAGTGGTTTCACCAGCCCTGTGGCAATGGATACACTATCTGCTCCATAATAGTAGTACATTGCCTCATGTGATTAGCAGACCTATTAAGGCATTGAGCTGCCCATGTCTAATGCTCTATTTATACTTAAGTCAACAGAATATAGACTAGCGTATTTACCCAGCATTACCTGAGGTTTTTATTTTCCTCTTAAGAACTCACCAAACTGTCTTCTCCATTTCCTATAACTTTGCTCCATATTTCCCAATGCAGTCTGTGTTCAGAGTTATTTACATACACAGTTTGGGTCCCTGAGGGAGTACACTGTCCTCCTCCTCGCTGCTAGGCCTTGTGTCCACAGCAACCAGCCTATTTCTGTACCTATAAATTTTCCCCATATTCCCCAATCCAACCCAATTCAGAGCTGTTAACATTCAGAGGTTGGGTTCCTGAGGGAATATACTGTTCTCCTTCTTGCTGCTAGGCCTTGTCTCCATAGCAACTGGCCTATTCCAGTACCTATAACTTATCCCCATATTCCCCACTCCAGTCTGAATTTGTAGTTATTAATATAGAAAGGTTGAGTTCCTGTGGGAGTACATTGTCTTCCTCCTTGCTGCTTGGCACCGTCTCCATAGCAACCAGCCTATTCCAGTGCCTGTAACTTTTCCCCGTAGTCCCCAATCCAGTCTGTGTTCTCTGGCGATGTTGATGTACTGGCTTTTGATTTTTTTTGCTTTCTGTTGAATGTATGCAATAACTTCGTTTCTCTGGAAGCATTTTTTGTTTTGAATTTCAACTTTAAGATTCCTCACATACGGAACCCATACAGTCTGCTGTGTGAGGCGAGAAGACCTCGTAACTATGTTGTGTATGTCACTTTAATTTTTCTCACATATGCTTCCCGAAAGTTTTGTGGCATCCTTATTGATGGTGGGCCTCATCTCCATAGCAACCAGCCTGAGGCCCAAGAGCTCTCTGGATGAGAATTCTAAAGGCCCCTCCCTGAACTGCCAGCCCCAGGATTCCACAGAGTCTTCACAGCCAGCCAATCCTAAGAGGTCTTCTTGCCTCACAGAGCCAATTGTATGTGGTCTTCACCTGCCTGATGCAGACAGACAAATGCGCAGACAAACATTGACTTTTATATAGTAGATATAAGGGGCAAGCAGACTTGACTGAGAAATCTGCTATCTTTATCCTGAATCTGCAATGCTGAGCTGCAACTTTGTTCTGCATTTAGCTTTAAAAAATTGTGTCTCTTTCTAATCTCTGACAGAATAGTTAGGGACAAATGAGCCATTATGACTTGTAGCATTTAAAAAACTTGTCATTAATAAGTGCTATTTAACAGAAATATGTGGAATATGTTATGTGTGCATATCTATATGTATGCAGAATATTCATATGCTAAAATGGATAAAATAAGAGACAGCCAAAAATGGAAGAGGGAGAAACATTCATAAATTATTTGAAACCAACCAACGTGTTTTTTCTAAGTTTGAGTTGGTGTACAGCTTGAGTGCTCTACACAGATCTCATATGAACATCAGGAAATATAAAGCTGTTTGGATATTAGTCTCCCACCATGGTTAGGATTGAATTACAAAGCAAAATTAACAATTCAGTTGTCATATTATCCATTTGGTTAAAGCAGGATTTTGCACTTAAGCAGCACTGTGAGGTTAAGGCTTTAAATACTGCTTTTACCAAATGATGGGAGGAAATGTGTTCTCAGTATTTACAAAGTACTTTAAATGTCCTTCAGTTCGCTTGTGAGATTTCAGTCATTAATGTGTACTAAGTTTTAGCCTACCAGAGTCTTGCTCATCGTCTCAAGATGTTAGCTTGGTCTTTAAAAAAAAATATGTTCTGATGAGCTGCTTCCCTGAAGTTCTGATTAGGTGTTGCCAAGTGTTCAGATTCAGTATTTATTAATGGAAATTGTTTTAAAAGGAGTCAGTAATATGATGTTACCTGCAGTAAGAGACCTACATACTGCATTTAAAGTAAAAGAAACAAAATCTGTTCCTTGTGAATTGTTAAGGAAGTATGCAACAGATAAATGATAGGTCCTCTCTTTAATTGATGTAGTGTTCTGATTGCATACGTTTTTTTAAAAACCACCAACACATAATGTTCTCAGAGGCAGAATATATCAGTCATTCCATTTATACATTTCAAAACTTGTTTTTTGGTAATTCATGAGGTTTTCTGTTAGAAAAAGAGGACAAGAAAATGTATGGGTTGAATTCTTTTCATAAAGATGGTCTGTCATGAGCATAAGCATATGCCTCTCCTTATTTTAAGTAATTTACAGTTTAATTAGAATCCTTTCTAGTCTCATGGGGAGTAATGGGGTGGGGGGAGACAGAAAGGGCTTTGTAATCTTGTGCTGCTTTCAGGGTATAGATCTCACCTTGTAAAACATTTTATTGCACCCTCCTCCTCCACTTGTGCCATGAAACAGTGAATCACTCCTCCTTGTCTGTAAGTGCAACTGCAGCACTCATGTTTTATCCTGACATTCCAAAGATGAGCTTTCCATGCCTAAGGAAAAGGGGGTCATTTGATGCTCCTAATGCTATTTTGCTGCCCTCTCTTTTCAGAGGAGTCAACTTCACTAGCAGCCATTGGCCGTTAAACCTATCATGAAACTCTTGGCCTGATGATTAATCTATCTGAGGGCTCAAGTCATCCCTCATCCTATTCTAATTCCTTCCTTCTCATGGCATAGCATTTCATACCTTCAGCTTTAGGGTGACCTTAAGAGAGGCCTGGTGGCGCCAACAGTTTTCCAGCCTTTGTGCAAGCATCCAGAGAGATTCATGTGAAGAAACTGACAGTGACTTCACTCATCATTGCTAATGGTCTTTATGATGGAAAACCTCTGTCCGTGTGTGGTCTTAACACTTTGCTTGGGAAAACATGCTGTTTGAATAGGAGAACTGACTCTTCGTAGTTATATTTGCTGTGAGTAATTTCATTTGAGATTTCTCAAAAAAATGGTAGCTCAGGTATGATTCATCTAGCAAATATTACACCAAGTATTACCATAGGCCTAGATCTTTCTTTTGTCATTTCCCATGAGAAATTGCCCTCAGGTTCCCAAGTACTTGCTGCATGTGAGAAACACGTCCTCAATTATATTTGCTATTTTGCATTTAGTAAAAAATTCTCTGCTTGTATTGGATAGATCTGCTCATTGTTTAAAAAAAATAAATTAGAAGTTTAGTATTCTGTACCAATCTGACCCCAGAAAACAGAGATGCTGTCTTCCCACCATTCCTCCCTCTAAAACAACTTCCTTCTTGCAAATGCTGGATCTTCTGGCTGCTCTTGAGGTAGGGAGGTGGCCTTTTGTCAGTTTTATTTTTAAATGGGGCCTTTGAATGTATGTACTCTGCAAATAGATGTTAGTGGCTGTGTCCTTAGCATGTATAAATAATAACAAGTTAAACAGCTGCTACAGATATGCCCTCATGGGGTAAATCTCAGCAAACATTTTCTCAAAAACAAACCTGAAAGGCCTGTATTTTGCAGCCAAGGAGGAGATTACAACATCTTAAGTAGAAGACAGTGGCAATGGATCTAGTATAGGGGTTAAAGTTTGGAAGCCAGATATCAGTTTATGGTTGGCAACCCCACTAGCAAAAATGGTAGAATGATCCTCTCCAGTTAATCCCTTGAAGCAAAGGGTTGCAGATGTAGCTTCTAAAATGGAACAGATATGAGATATTGCTACCAAATCCCAAGAATATGGTGCTATGGTTGAAAGCACAAATTCCTTGCTAAGTGAATCCAAAGTTAGCTGAAAACGGAGGATATAGTGAAAGGGAATTGCTGTTTCAGTCTGGAGAGCCAAGATGTCCTAGAATTTGAAAGAGGAGGCATGTCTTGTACTTTCTAGTGACCTAGGATTAATGAGCTGTGGCCTGATTTTGTTTTTTGGAGCAAATGACATTCAGCAAACACACAGAGCTGTTCCCACAACAGGAAGCCCAAGGTGCTGGAATTGTAAGGCTTGAAAGAAATAGCACTGTGGGTGGAAGAATTCCTGCATTAGATCTGAGAAGAATTTACAGACAAGGAAATTTTGTTTTCTCCAAAGGAAATCTAAAAGTTAATCCTTTCCATCAATGGCTGCAGAAGTTAGCCTGTCCCTTTGGGTGGTTCTGCAAAGAAAAGATGTGAGCAATTAACAAAATGTGTGTGAATCATAAAGTCATTCACTGTCACTTTTGTTACAGTCCTGAATTTAGGTAATATATTCCTCACTTTGCTGCAGTCAATTTATCTCACAGCTGAAGAGCTCCTTATGGTTAGGAGGAGGTGGGAGGAAACAGCAGATAAGAATCATGGAGATAATTGAATTTGCTTCATTCCCACTGTCTCAAGTGGCTTTTTGAGCCCAGTTTTCAATCCACAAAGTTGTGCAGCTGTTCCCATTTGGGAGTGTATGTACTCCATTGTATTCTTGTTCTGGTTTTTTAAAATCTGTTTTGTGAGGAGTCTTATTGCACAGGAGATAAATATCAAGGTTATTTTTCTTTTTTACATTGGGGGAAGATGTTAAAAGGGGGATAAGAAACAGTGTGTCACACTCTCAGCCCAAGAAAACCTTGTGCTAAGTTCACCTTAGGGTCGCCATAAGTCCAAAGGGACTTGAAGGCGAACAGCAGCAGCAGCAGCAACAACAGTGTTCCCTTATGAATATGGAATATGAATATGGATCTAACTGCAGTGTTCTCACTTTCTTGAAAACACAAGGAACATCAATTAAAAATGTGGGAGAATATCAAACTTCTTTGTTGGGGAAAATGCAGATTTGCTGCTACTCCAATAAACCTCTCATAGAGGGTAGAAAACACAAGCATGATAAAAGGAAATTATAGGTCTACCTCAGTTAATAAAGTAGATGGGCTTTGAGTCATTACTTCTTTAATATAAAATTTAGTACCAAAAGCAGACACAATATGGAAAAAATAGGGATAGGTTCCTACACACAGGCACACAGACGCACACATACACTCACACACTTGAAACCTCAACATGCTGCAGCAGACTTTTTAAAAACATTCTGAACCTTTTGGAGACAACATAAAGGCTTCTTCCAAAATGCACCCAATTCTCTTTCACCACCCTCTGCTTTTCTTATGATTTCCATTTTGGTGGTCAGACTTCGAGATCTACACTTTGTTAATGCTACATGCTAATGGTAGCTAGTAAGAAAGGCTTATCTGCTCTCCCCTTTTCTTTTTATTTTGCTGTTCACACATAATTCACTAGGGGGTTCTGAAGACAGCTACTGTTTACTTTGCATATTGTAGACAGGCACACACAGCTGCAGTAGGACTGGCTAGGGTACAACCCCAGTTTTCCTAGCTCAAGCTTGATTGCATTGTTTACTGCAGGCTTGCTGCTGCAAGTCTGTTTTTCTCCTTCTCTCTTTCACTATTCTCCCTGTTACTGACTGACTGACAGACAGACAGATCGATCGATCGATCAATCCAGGTAGACAAAGAGGAAAAGTTGGGCTGAGCAGGCATAAAAAGACTTTGTGAAAAGTAGCATCAGAGTTAGCAATTTTGTTTACCCAGGTATGCTTGTAATAGCTGTTCTCACCAAGAAAAAGAACACAAGTGTACACAGTCCCAGATCTCAGTGCTCAGTTTGCTGAATTGGATGTATTTGTATACGTCATCTGATGCTCATATCCATATTCATTTACAGAAGGTAAAAGTGCAACCAGTCATAACTGGTGGCTCTTTGGCCAGTGAAGCAGTGCTTTGGAACTTTCTTTAAAATATTACAAAGAAAGGGAACAGAGGAAAACAGGGAGATGGGGCAAGTATATAGGATATTTATGTGGTCTAGGCCCAACCACATCACAGGGAAGCATTTTAAAAGAACCTGTGTGTCTACAGATAGGAAGGATTTTTCCAATACTGTAATGTATCTGATCAAAGAAAGAGTAATCCCTGAATCCTCATATAACACAGAAAAGCATTCTTCGTATTACATTGCATGTATTTACTTGAAGTAGTCAGTTTTCTTTCTAAATAGACATAATGGTGTTCAGTTTTTGCTGACCAAATGTAGTATCAAATCTAAAGAAAACTGAAATATTGAAGCTAGGGCGGTTTTCCATAGTTTGATTTACATAGGATAGTCTAGCTCTGCACTCCTTTCAATTTAATTAATATCGAATTTAGTACCATCCAACAAACATTTGTAAACTAGACTGGTTGGTTTCAGTTTCTCTGAGGAGGTAATTAATGCGTCCAGCACAGCAGGAGTGCCATGAGCACTCAAAGCTGATGATCCATAAATTGACACAAAAGATGTTGCCATTATAAATACTGCCATAGCACACCCTTTGATAACTGCTTTGTTAGCACAGTGAATATCACAGTAGACAATGCTCATGCTAAAAATACAAATCAGTTCATTAATCTTAAATGTGCTACAAGATTTCCTCTGCTCCCTTTTTATGCTACAATAAACTAACATGGCTATTTCTTTGTAAAGCAGTAGATAGACTGTAATATTAAAAATGGCAATCTGTACCATCTATACCTATGAATTGATCAAAAATAGAAATCCTGTGGCCAACCCATTTTTTCCATTAAAAGGACAGCCTCATATCTTAGAAAGATAAGATATAAAATAAAGTTAAAAATAAAATGATAAATAACTCTAGTTAGTTTAGCGTGACCATATAGGTAAAGACGCAGCAAGAAATTATATGCCAAGCCATCATGGCAGCTGAAAGCACGCAAGGCACCATACCTTTCTTCCTTAAATGAGTGGAATCTAAGGTAGTCCATCCAAAAAGAGTTTCCAAATGAGCTGATTCCAGGATCACACAAGAAGGAGTATCTGATTTGGGCCACACTCACCAATTTTTTGTGTGTGGTGTAAACTCAAATCTGGGTATTAAATCCAACTTCCAGAAATAATAATTGCATCCTTTCGAGTGAAAAAAAGAGGTGGTGAAGATCCTAATATTAATTTTCTGAAAAGAAAACTGAGGAATATATAATAAGATAATGTGTAAGAAGATATTTGGAAGAGCACACAGTACCAGTTCATCATATATATATATATATATATATATATATATTATTTTTGAATTTTAAAGAAATGGTTTTAACAATGATGGCCGTGTCCAGTTCAAAAATTACAAGAATGTGAGCTGGACTTTGAACTTTTGACTGCTGGGGATGCACATTTATGATCACAAATGACCAAACATGGCTCCAAAAAACTGCCTTTGCACCTTGGGAATCCCCTAACCTAAGTGTTTCGAAGGCACTGCAGATTGGGGTGCTTGGGAATGGTGTCTGTGGCACTCTCCAGGTCACAGACATATTGTGAGAAGCAGTTATGGCAGGAACACCCCCCCCGGGTCTCTCCAGCAACCTGTTCTCAGCAGACCCTATGAGTGGGAGAACACTGCAGACATCATTCCCCAGTTCCCCAATGTTCATCACCTCAGAAACATTTCAGTCAGAGGTGCTGCCAGGCTGCAAAGGTAGGTTTGGGGGAGGGGGAGTGACTTATTCAGACATAATTAGAAAAATTGAGTTCCAACATCATAGTTACATTGATGAAGCAGGATCTTGGGCATTATTTTTAAAATTTGGGTGTGCTGATCTCCATATAGCTTCAGTGACATCTAAGGAAGTGGTGAATCCCAGAAGCGTGGTGCTGTTCAGGGCTGCAAACTAGGATGTGATCCAGAAGCTGTGGAGTTATACAGGCTCAGTTAAGCTGACTTTTTTTCTCCCTCAGTCATACTTGTAACTGAGATAACCCGTTCCCTCTTACAGTGTGCAAAATGACTAAATGGGGTTTTATACCAGACAGACGTATCACAGATTCCATTAGAAAAGTGATTGTATATGCCAGTAAAGTAAAATGAAAGAGAAAACTTTATTTTTGAAATGTTCTTAAAGGTGACTGTGAAATATATTAAGCTGTCATTTTATCTTTAGATGCTAGAGAACTGTGAATTGCTTGGAAAGGCACAAGAACAGCTGGGCAGGAACAGATCAAAGGGCTGTCCAGAATCTTGTTTCCCACAGTGGGTGACTATGCTCCTCTTGCCTGTGGGAAGCCCGAAGCAAGGAATGAGTACACTAGCAACTTCCCGCTAATATTGACCAGCATTTGATATTGAGCAGTATAGAATCATAGAATTGGAAGGCACCACAAGGAACATCAAATTCAGCCCCCTGCCATGCAGGAATACACAGCTAAAACATCCTCAAAGATGCCATCCAACCTCATTCTGAGACAGTTCTTCTCATGTCTGAATGGAATCTCTTTTCTTGTCATTAGAATCCATTTGGTTCACGTGCTAGTCTAGCAGCAGGGGGAAAAAGTGGTTCCATGTTCTTCTACATGACATCCCTTCAGATATTTAAGGATTGCTATCATGTCACGTTTCAGTTTTCTCTTCTCCTTTAGGCACAAAGACTCTTGATGCTGGAGACAGTACACAGCCATCATGTCTTCTCACCTTTGTTAGTTTTATCCTACATTAATCTTTTCTAAGTCACTTTCAAAGCTCCTTAAATTAGCAGCCTTCCCCATATTTGAGAAAGTGTTTATTACCAGCAACACTAAAGAAAATGAAGAGGTGGCAGGTAAAGGGGAATTTTTACATTCAGTAACACAGTTATATCTGACCCGAAATAAAAGCAAAACAAAGGTAGTAGCCTCTGTAGATAGCCTCCTTTGGAAAATAAAGGAATTTTCCAAAGTTCTCATCAAACTAAGTGATATAGAAAAGTCAAAAAAATTAAACTAGCTATTGTTTGTATGAGAGCTGGAGACAAATCAGTCCAAGGATGAAGACTGCAGACTTCATTAATCACCAATAGATGTGCAGGTCTCAGGTGAGAACTTGGCAGTGCATAATAGGACAAAGAACCAATGCCTGGTCTCCATTTCTGAGTGCAGCATGTGGGTTCCTGAGTTGGCATACAACAGGACTACAAGGGAATATCTTAGTCTTTGTGTAGGCAAGGCTGAGAGTGCTTGAAAGGAATGTAACCTCCAGTAGAACCTCCTCAGAGTGGAGAATCTATTATCAGTAATTTACAGTACACAAAAGGCCATGCTCTGAACAACTGGAGTTTCAAGGACTGGCATCTGGTGGCAGGAAGATGAGGGGCAGAACTGAATTTCACAAGTGTGGAATGCAATGCAGCAAAAACCACGATTAAAATCAGGTTCTGCTCGTATTTGAGAAAGTGCTATGAAAACACTGCACAGATGTTATGTAAGCTCAGTTAACACCAATCCAATACAAAAGAATCCCAATTCTCCATTCTGGAGGAGAAGCTGTTACCACATGTGGTGGATGTTCAAGATACTGTTGAGATTATGGATTATAATCTTTAATGAGATTTGTGTTCCCATACTTGCTGTCTTCCAAGGACTTCTTGCATAAAGACTTGATACTCTGTCTGCTTGAAACAGCCAAGATGGAAATAACGTTACACTGGACAAAAGTGTTAATATGTACTGTAATAAGATAATAAAGGGTGGAGAACATTGTTGGCTAAGAAGCTCACACAGCAAAGCTAGCTGGCTAAAGTACTTACTAGGGAAGACAATTTTTATGAAATCTGTTTGTTTGCTTTGTTAATGAATACCAGGACTTTACTAACCCAGCTAGCAATATTAGTCCTTATGGGAAGACAGATGTCTCTAATGTTTTTTGCAACTTTATCTAAGCATTTTCACTGCTCTGCAAAAAAATTATAAATTTAGTTCTTGCTTGCCAAATACTTCCTTAGCTTGGTTGCTTTTACACTAATATGAAATAACAAGGAGTTTCCTTGCTTGCTATATTATGTTGTATCAATAAACATTAAAAAAAGACTTAGACAAAATATTTCAGTTAAATACTTTAACATAATGTATGGCATAAATCCCTGTGTTTAATTATCCATAGCTTCACACTAGTATGAAAAATGAGTATGTTTTTAAAACTTTCCATCTCAAAGTAGTTTTTATTTCTGAAAGAAACATGAAACGAGAGTTTCAAAGAAAACAAGAGAACTTCACTTTTTTTTTCCATTTTCAGGAAAACACACAGGAGCTAAATTTAGCTCCTTGATCAAATTGACCCAGTCTTTAACCCTGGCAAACATTACCACAACACACTTCCAATAGACAATAGTTTGCATACCAACATCACACTGGAAACAGATGTGCATGTTAACCAGCCTTTCTTGGGTGATTCTCCGAAAATCGACTAGAGCAAAATACTGAAAAGACTTTCTTCCTAATTGGGGCATAAACTGCATTGCCTCACAAGCACAGACTGCAAGTATGTCTGAATCTCTTCTCCCATCCTTACCTCCATCTCCCTCTCTCCCTCCCTTATTATTATGCATTATGTCACAACTATGTTTTGACCAATGTTTCATAATACCAGTCACTGGAAAACCATGGTTTGATATGGAGCTCGATTATTATCTTTTTAAAAAATTGTTAACAGCTGGTCTATTCATGGGTGAGGGCTCCACAGTTTATATATCAAAATGTTTGGAATGTGAACAATTACCTCTTTTAGTTTCTCACAAAGTCTTCTATAGTTTATATAAACTATTTTCTGTCTTTACTAAAAATATATAGTCCTCCCACTGCAGCCTTTCATTCATCTCATCAAATCATTCCCTCCCTCTTCAGAATACTACCCTATCCCTTTCCTTTCCTTTCCTTTGCTTTCCTCTCCTCCTGTTCTGAAACTCTGAATACATGAAGGGATTGACTCTGTCAGCAAGTGATATTGGTGTGTGAGCTTATTCACACATCCTTTTCAGGTCTTCTCTTTCCTCTGAGTTGTGCTCAACAAGTAGGATATCATGCCCTTTTTTTAAAAAAAAGTCACACTTCTTTCTTTACAGCATTTGAAGCATAACTACACTACAAAGTTGCAGCAGTTTGATACTTGAACAGACATGATGACATCTTACAGAATTCTGGGATTGGCAGTCTGTGAAGTGGCTAGAATGCTTTGCTAGAGAACAGTATTCCCCCGGTCCCTAAACTATGGCCCTAGAGTTTATTAGCAGAAAATTCTGTTAACCAAACTGCAAAGCCAAAGCTCTAGATTCCGCAGAATGGAGCCATGACAGTTTAAATGTGATCAAATTATTCAAGTGTGATAATTTCTTTATAGTATAAATACAGTCTTGTTTTAAAGCAGTTACAGGACCATTATATGTAGCACTATTTAGATAGATAGATAGATAGATAGATAGATAGATAGATAGATAGATAGATAGATAGTAAAAAGAGGTGACATCTTGCATTGTACATTTCATTTCCTGAATGCCAAAGAGTGTATGGTACCTTCTTAAAACTAGGAATGGTAAGCACTTCAATTTCAAATATTTAGTTGTTCCTAAAGTACTAAAGTTAGTTGCCAGAAGAAGCCGAGTTCTAGAAAGTTCATAAAAATGACAGAAGCCATGTTGCCCACAATCATTATCATCAACCTAATTTGGTGTAATACCTTTATTAGGCCAACATAAAGGTCCTAGAAGTATAAAAGCTTTTGAAATGTCCTGATCTCTTGATAGGAAAGACATTACAAGAACTGGAGTGGGAAGAGGGTGCATGCCAAGGGAATTGGAGGAGGGATTCTGACTTGAGGTTAAAATCATGTTGTTGATATGCAGAATCTTACAATGAAATGAGGGAATAGTTTTGCAGATATCCATATCATATGATCCTTGGTTAGATCCATGCAGTAGCGAACTGCCAGTAGATATGTTTATATGTGTGTCATATGTTCTCTGTTAATAGTACTTTGGCAACGAGTTTGAATTGTGCTTTGTAGTGCATGAAAAATGATTTTGGTTCAAGATCCTACATAGTGTAGACTAACTGTCAGTGAACATTTCTAAGTTCTGCAATTCAGACTTACATTATGCAGGGGAAAGTAATCCTGATACCCGTTTATCTTAAACATACTATGAACAGTGTGAGACCTTACAGCACTGCAACAGTACATCAGGGCATATTAAAAGAAATCTCACATTTTTGAAAAGGGAAAATTTTGACATACAAATTGCTTTACCCTACAAATACGGTACCCTACTGGTAATTATAATACTCATATCTTAAACAATTTTTGTTGTGCTCAGATTAATGGAGCATTAAATGTTGAAAACAGTGCAGTAAAAATAGGTGAGTTTCTTCCAAGTTAGGCAAATCTGGGCTGGAATTCTGTTAAGGACATGCGTACGGGTCCCTTACATGTATGGATGTCATTTTCTGGGCATTGCAGGGATTGATATTCCCTTCCTCCTACTGCAGCCAAAGCCACCCCTAGCTTACTATGAAGCCCCCAAAGTCACCTCACATGGCCATTCTGTGCTCTGCAGCAAGCAGACAACCCTGGAAAAGTGACTACATCCCCATAGCCAGATGCAAAATGATAACATCAGCACTGGGATTTGCTGCAGTCTCTGCTCTGCTTTAGTCATTGTGTGCCTGACTATGGAGAGGTAGCCAAATGCTTCTCCAATCCTGTCTGCTTACCACAAAGCACAGAATAACCATGTTGGGAGACTTTACAGTAAGTCACAGGAATATAAAGCTCAACGTAGCACAGGACTGCATGTGGATATTTCCGCTACACTGAAGGGATGTTGGATTGAAGCCACAGTTTGCTCTAAAATTACAAGATAAAGTATGGCCTGGGTCTTTTATACATTAGGGGATTGATCTCTGTGGGTTGGTCTCTTAAGTAAGAAGCAACATAGGCATCTTTTTTTTCTGTTAAAAATAGGGTGGTGGCCACCATTTTTTATTTTTTAAAAAGAAAGATGGAGTATGATAATAAATGGATGTGTTGTTATTAACTACCATCAAGTTGCCTTTAATTTATGGTGACCCTATGAATGACAGATCTCCAAGTCACCCTATCATCAACAGCCCTGATCAGACCTTGCATAGTCAGGGCCGTGGCTTCCTTGATTGAACCTGTCCATCTATAATGCAGCCTTCTCCTTTTCCTACTGCCTTCTACCTTACCAATCATAATTACAAGATAAAATGAAGTGGCTCCATATTGCTAATAGGAAAGCTAAAGGTTTGACATGATTTGGAGATGTGTTTCCCTATATGAATCTTAGGAGTGGCCGTGCATACCATAAGAACATGTATTTCTGAATTCTGCAAAAGAATTCATCAAAGCTTCTTAGCAGAGCTATGTTTGCCAAATTTCTTTTAGGGAAATCATTGTATGTTAGTGTATGCCAGTGTGTGTGCAGTCGGCAGCATTTTCCTTCTTGTATAAACAGTGCTCTATGTCAAACGACAAATCTGATAGATAGAGCTTTGTCCTTCAAAAATACCAGTATGTTAGGGCAGGCACCTGTGGCCCTTCGGATGTTTTGGCTTAACCATTTCATCAGATCTAGCACAGGCAGTGTTGCATGTTTTCAGCACAAAGCTCTATATGATAGTCCAAAAACCTCTGGCTACATTTGCTTAGCCTTGCAGTAGTCCATAGTATCAACCCTGTCAGCTGGCTAAACACTCTGGTCAGAATCCTGTCGATGTCCTTCTTCCAGGTTCATGCAGTGGTGGCGAAGAAATGCAGACAAAATCTGCTAGCTTCAGCCAGTGCCTTACTTCATTTATAACCACTGTGCCTGCTGCCTTTTCCCCTCCGGCTGCAACCCACTATATCAGAATAGTTAATAGCAGCATAGTGCACCAAAAGGATTAGCTTCTATCAGTTAATCCCAAAAGCAAACTGCTGTATAAAACGCTAGTCCAAGAATTTGCTCCTGTTGATTTCTCCTAACTAAAATCCTAACTAAATGCTCCCTCTTCACATTTTTGAACCCAACACCCTGTCCTGGGGTGGGGTGAGCTCTCCTGCCAACTGGGTCAGGGAAAAATGTCACCCCCTCCCCCATATCAATGCTAGTGTCACAGGAGGAGGAAATGGAAGCCTGGCAACCAGGAGATAGAAAAGAAAAAGGAGCAAAAATAGCAAGAGAAACCTCTCAAGATGCTCAGAGGATGGTATTATTAGCAAAAAAGTGCTTCTGCTAAATCATTTACAGGACAAGTGAATAGCAGTGTCCATTTATCAAGTAAATAATTGAGTTCATAGTTCAGAAATTTCTGAAGTTTAATTTTAAGTAGCCCCCTATGTGTCCAGAGGACACAAAGGCCAAAACATATCAGGCTTTCCTACTAATAATCTAATAATCAGCTTTTGAGCATCTCAGGATGTGTCTCTTGCTTCTTCTGCACTTCTGCAGGTTCCCCTTGTTTGCACACTCTTTGGTTTGCGCACCCAAGCAACACTCTATCTGTGCCCCTGCCCAGAGAGGAGGAAGATACTGGTACAGCAGTATGGAGGCAAAGGTCCCAGGAGGTGAAGGCAGGTGACAACTGAGCACCACTCTCCTTCTTCCCACTATAGATCCTGGCTCTGAAGATCCACATAGCCAGGTAGTCAGGGAGCAGGCAGCTCACAGAGCTAGCATCTGGTGCCAGAAGGTTGTTGGGGTTTGATTGCTACTGTCTCAGCCTCCTACTTCTTGAGCTCAGATGAGGGGCAGTAATGGTGGTTTCTGAGCTCTGAGCCAGCTAATTCATAATCAAGGGTCATGCCAGAATAGACAGTAGCTAATTTGCCACTCTCAGCAACCTACCATCTGAGGGCTTGCCTACTCAGGTTAATAGCAAGGATAACCCTGGCCCAGTCAGTCTGAGATAGATTATGCTGCCTGCCTCTCATACATGGCTAATGCCTCTGGAATTTGACCTTTGTCCACCTTGATGTGCTACTTGCCTTTGGTCTCTTGGACTGGCAGGTAACATCACTGGTTGACTGATTGTGGAACTGATCATCTGAAGGCTAACACTTTATCCCAATAGAGAACTACAGTCATCCCTCCTTTGCTAGGGCTAGAGGCACAGGACCCCTGTGAAAGTAAAAAAAAATGAATAACTCTAAAAAAATAACTCCAAAAACACACTGTGGATTCCTTTGAGGCATCAAGTTTCCTTCACAAGACAGAAGTGAGTGGCTGGTGGAGCTTACTGCCACCTCCACTGCTGCCCCACACCATTTGTAATAGGGACTTATAAGCCTCATTTGTAGTTTCTTAGGCCCTTTTCGCACCTTACCTGGTGCTGCTGGCATCACGTGGGGATTGCGCAAAAAGCCTCCTCCAGGAGGGAGTTGTGTCCTCTGCACTTCCCTCTGCACCAGCTCTGTGTTGGATGGAAAGAAGCACGATAGCTCTGCCTGTTCCTTCCGCTGCGCAGCTGGGTACTTTCCCAGGCTGCGCTGGGGGAGGAAGCATGGCCGTCGCTCTTCCTGAGGTTCCACATACCAGGTAAGTGCAGGAGGGACGTGGGAGGAATGTGCAATTGCACATCATTTTCGGGAAAAACCCGAAAATGATATGATGCATGATTGCCGCGGGATTGTATGGAAGTGACACAGGATCGCAAGAACATCGTGTGGAACTGTCCTCGCGATTCCATGTTGCTCCTGTGGTCATTTCACGTTCGAAGTCACGTGCGAAAAGGGCCTTAGTCTTGTGAGGCTTGCAGTCCCTATTAAAAATGGCATAGGGAGGCAGCAGGGATAACAGCAGATAATCTGTGAATAATCAAATATGTAAAAGAAACCCACAGATGTGGAGGGCTGACTGTATTAGAATGCCAAATGCACAGATTTTCAGCAAATAATATTGTATCTTGATTCGATTTCACTTAATTGATTTCCCTATCATAGGAAGGGTTCCATTGGCTGGGGTACATTTCCCTTCTTGCACTTAGCTTGAGCTACATTCCTTTTATAGTGAATTGTTTTTAGATTTTTTTTAAGCTCTACAAAATATTTGCTAATTTTTTATTATGATTTGAATGTATTCCAAGTGAATTGGTTGTTGTTCTAAATTGTTTGTCTATGTCAGTTGTAAGTTGCCTCAGTCTCTTGTGGGATGGGTGGGATGATATCTATTTCATTTTGGCTTGGCCTTTTATCCAAAAATCCTAAAATGTGCCTAAGTAAGAAATGGAAGTTTGCCACACTGTTGTTAAATATGCTTGTGAGTTCATGTGCCTAATTTTTCCATCTGTATCTGTATTTGTTTGGCATTCCCTTTGGGTCTAACGTTTAGCTGCCAGATTTCTCTGCCAATGCTTCTATTCTCCTGGGAGATGTGTGTTCTTCAGTTTTCTCTGGAATGTCCACTGCCTGGGGCAATGGGTACTTTCAAAAAAAGAAAGAAAGAAAAGAAAGAAAGAAAGAAAGAAAGTTGGTTGTCATTTATATTCTTTATAGCTAAGAAGGACTACCGAACTAAAGCCAGCTGGTAGTTCAGCTTTAGTGGCCACAATGCTTGGAGAGACCTCTCAGCTCACGTATCTGACTCTTGGAGCTAAGGAATTATCATTTCAGTTGTAATTGTCCAGTTATAACTCTGTTTTCTTCTTCTTTATGATTGAAACTGCCAAAAGGAAAATTGATACGAACAGCAGGAAATGGGGTTCCCCTCCAAGAACCTAACATTGTTGGCTCTTTCTCTCTCTTTAGACTAGCTAAAGTTGGACACAATTTCCTTTCTGCTTAGCAGCATGTTAGACTATGAATTTAAGGAAACTGAGATGGAGAATCAGCCTTCTTGGCAAAAGGATGTAACTATCCCCAAGAGCCTTAGTTTATTATGCAAGTTTGCTCACAAGTTTTGTCAGATTACACTAGGCTTTCTCAGGCCAGATGTACTGTATGTAGAGTTCTAAATAAATGTACATGATATGTTCAGTATTATTAATGCATTAATACTACAAATTACACTGACTATAATCCATAAAATAACAACTCTGGAATACCTTCTTGGTTAGATTTTGTGAAATTCCATGGGGTGATTCCAGGGTTATTAAAAATGAAACTAAAATGTTGTTTCAGTGTTCAGTATGTCTACCATGAAATAAGAAGAAAAAAGAAAAGATATAAAAGATTAGAACAAAATAATAAGAACTATAGTGAACTACGCTTTGGATTCCTTTGTGTGAATAACATACTAGTTGTGCTTTGCCATGTTTATCTGAAGTTTCTGGTAGCCATGCAGTGTAGTTCAATAATGTGTCTGAGTTCAAGTTTCTTTTCAACTTATTAGTTGACTTCAGGCCAGGTGTTATCTATTGGCCTAATAATCTACCTTCCAAGGTTATTCTGAAGACAAAAGGAAAGAAGAGTGACTGTATAGACTGCCCTGAGATCTTTAGAAGAGAAATTTGAAACAAATATAGTAAGTGTGAATGTGAAGTGTGTATTTTACCAAGTGAAACATCATTGATCCTATGTTCCTGGTCAGTTTTGTAGCAGAGGGCCTTTGATTTTGTAACCGAATGTCTTACTAGGTTTGCTGCGCAAGCCCAGTGCTAGTAGAAGAAGGAAATACGTGTAGAGAAAATACTTCTCTCTTATTTCTAACTTTGAATTACTATTGATAAAACTCATAACTGTAATTTAAATGAGCTGTCTTTCTACAAGCCCAGTATGAGGCAATTTAATTTTAAATAATAGAAAGTAAGTGCAATTGCCCATTTAAAATATTACCCCCATTCTACAGGTATTTGAAACATTTCAGGTTATTGAAATAACTTCCAAATCTTTGAGCTAGATCTGTGAAATTGTTGGTATCCTGCAACTGTTGCTTGTCCAAGCCTGAGTCTGGACAGTAGGTTCTCACAATGCACAAATTTAGTGCCAAACCGGGGGGGGGGAGGGCGGAAATACTGAAACACAGAATTGTTACTTGGATGTGGTTGTAGGGGGAGGACTGGGTAACAGTGCTAGGAGAAATCTTGGGGATACCAGCAAGATAATAGTTGGTGATATTCTTTCTTTGGCACTGTGCCACTTGTGCTGGCTTTGCTGACTCCCCAGTCAGCCATGGTGAACCAGAAAGAGAATTAGTGTAATATCACCTTCAGTTGTATATACAATCATCCCTCCACATTTGCTAGGGTTAGGGACACAAGACTTCCGTGAAAGTGAAAAAAATGTGAATAACTCTAGGCTCTCCCAAGCGATATTTAACACACAAAATTATGATCACCATATTCAAACCACCATGGATTCCTTTGAGACATCAGGGTTTCTTCACAAGGCATAAGTGGCTGGCTGGTGGGGCTTACTGCCACCTCTACTGCTGCCCCACACCATTTTTAATAGTGACTTACAAACCTCATTCACAGTTTCTCGGTCTCATGAGGTTTGCAGTCCCTATTAAAAATGGCATAGGGAGGCAGCAGAGGTGACAGCTAATAATCCGTGAATAATCAAATCCCCAAATGTGGAGGGCCGACTGTACTGATTCCAGGCAGCTTTAACCTAAGAAAAGATACAATTGGGGCCTGTGTCACAGTGATACCTTCTATAGTACTGCTATTCCAGTTCTCAGTCAGATCTATAATGCTGCTGCCCAGGTTTTTCACTTTGCCCTCCTCAACTGATTGAGTAGTACATTGCATTGTATGTGCACTGTTCTTGTTCAGTACTTATTGGGCTGGGGTTTTAGCAGGGAGGAGTGTCTCTTCTGGAGATTTTTCCTTTAATGGTTTGTTTTGTGATTTTGCAAACCTTGGAGTCCCCTGAGATTGCTGTCAGCTCTGTTGTGCATGGGTGTATGGAGAAACAGGATCACTGTTGGTAGGTTATCCTGAAGTCCCCACTTATTCTGTGCAAAATTTACATATGAACGTTGTCTGCAGAAAACAGCATTTTCTGCACAGGAAACGGGTTTTTTTCTGCCAAAAAAATAAAATTATGCACATAAATATCGTTTTTGTTGTAGAAAATATTGCTTCCTGTGCAGAAAATGCTATTTTCTATGCAAACCATGTCCAAATTTGGCACCAGATAAGTCTCAAACTGTGAATAGTGTTTAAAAACTGCAGTTTTCAAAGACTTTCTTGCAGTGGGAAGAAATTATTAAAATTATTTGTTGCTTCCTTTGAGAAGAAAATTAGTGAATAATTGCATCCCTACCATCCACACAGTGTTGTCATCAAATAGTTTTAGAGCAGTTTCCATGCTTCTGCTTATGCAAGAGAATGAACAAGAAGCAGAACATTGTTTGGATTTGGTTTCATTCTTCTGGTGCAATCTTATAGTAAAGCAGAGCTTCTCTAGCATACAGAAGGGCATTTTTTGAATCCAGCTCCATCAGAATAACAATAATGTATAGACATTAGAATTATTTCCAATTGCTTGTGATTATACTTATCCTTGGCTTTTTTTTCACAATAAATTTACATTCATTGTGGTTGGTTCTTATCTATTAGTACCTTTGTGATTTGGGGATTGTTTTAGAACGCCCACACATTGCACTAACTCTGATTTATACTGTTGGCTTTACTGTGGCCCTAACCCTGCCTACAGATTTATCCCATGTCATCTCCTTATACCAATTTATAACCTCTATAAAATGTCATCTAGAGTTCCTTTTTATGTTTTCTGAGTAATGGCTAGAAAGAATTGTACAGGGAATCAAAAATCTAATGAGTTGTACATTATTTGACTATTTATAACCAGAAAGCAGTCACTGACAAATTTTGGCAATTTTACAGCTAAAAGCCTAGGCTATTGTGCTTTTGAATGTAATTTATTAAGCAAATAAAACTCCTTACTGGTAATGGATCCTGTTAAACCTGTGGTACTGTGTGAGCTCCAGGCTTCTACAGCTGTGGAGGCTTCATAATACCTGCATACATCTTGCATGTCTGGACACTAATATTTTACACTTACATCATAGTTTCATTTATTCAATTGCTTTTATGCTCATGATTGGGTTGTAACCAGACATTTAGAGTGAAAACCTTAGGTGGTAGGAGGAGCTGAACAAGAAATGAATTTCATTTATTCTGTGAAGATTTAAATCCCTATTTTATGAGGCATGGCGTTTAGTAAAGCCAAGTGGTAGAAAAAAAATGTTAATGGCTCAAGTGATGTAAAAATAACCTCAGGAAGGAAAATAGATGGCAAAGCAAATAAGACCAAAAAGCACAGAAACAACTGGGAGGGGAATTGTGCAATGTTCCAGTATCATTCCTGAACTGTGGTTGGATTTTGGTTCCATCTACTTACTATGTTAACTCTTAGCCAGGCAGATTGAAAACAACAACAACAACAAACATCCTAAATTGGTTGCATTAATCTGGGGGTATTTTCTCACCCCAGATTGCCATATATTTTGGGATATAAAGCACTCCGTGTCCACATGAGTGTTTGTGGATGCAGAATATTTTTCCAGAATATCCAAACACCCAGAGCTAGGAAGTGCATGAGTAGAACATTGGCTTTGAGGATCTGTTAGCCTACCTTGTTTGTCAAAAAGTATAACCAAAACAAATGCAATAGATATGGTCAAACATTTTTTTGCCCCAGGCATTTTTTGTGTGCATTAAAAAAAAAAAAATCTACATGGTAATCGCTGCCTGAAACTCAACAGTACTGTTTACAAATCTTCAGATGACAAGATCATAAAATGTCTACCTTGTAAGTCTCATTCTTTTTGAAATCTGCAGTAAAATGTAATTCAGCTGGAACAAAATGTCCCCTCTGCCTGGGTGAAAATGATTGCCCGACACAAGGCTTCTCCTTATATAAACAAACATACAGCTGCTAGGTAGAAAATGAACTGAGGGAAGCATCTAAAAGAGATAATGTTTTAATAGTAGCTGTCCTTAACTTATTCCCATTGAGTAGGTAATAGCCTTTTCCATTCATAACAAAGTAACATTTGAAGGTGTCCAAAATGACTGGACATGGAACCAACCAGAAGCAAGTCTGAACTTAAACCTAAGTGTTCCTACTTAGGACCTACAATAAAACGTGTGTGTTGTTGAATGAGTTGGGGGGAAAAATAACCGCAATATTATAATTTTGTCTCTACATGGAAAAGCGCCAAGGAATTTCAACACAGCCCTATTTGATTTCACAAAGAGGACATTTCTCTGAAATGAGGGAACTGGTAGAAAGGAAGTGGAAAGGAAAAGTCAGAAGGGTGAAATCTCTCCATGGTGCTTGTGGGAAACTCAAAACTACTTTAATAGTGGCTCTCTTAGAATGTATATCAGTTCAGAACAGTAAGTACAAAGAGATTGCCAACATGGCTAACAAGCAGTATGGAGGAAACTATTAAGAGGGAAAAAAAGCTTCCTTCAGAACTGAGAGTCTTGCTCAAATGAGCTTAAAGAAACACATCCATCTAATAAAGGAAATTCAAGGAATTTTGCAGAGGGGGACTAGAAAAGATTGTGAGAAACATTTGGTAATAGCATCAAGACTAATAATAAAAATTCTTTAAATATATCAGGAACAAAAAGCCAATATAGAGGCAGTTGGACCAAGGAGTTACAAATTAAAGAAATTTGAAGGAATATGCTATATGAATTCTTTGCATCTGTCTTCTCACAAAAACCTTTAGGACAAATACCCATGTGTGCACTGATGTTTCCAAAAGGGAGGAATGAAATGCTGGGGCAAATAGTGGTGATATGGAAAGGGGTTCTAGACCTTACTGTCAGTTACAAACAAACAAGTCACTAGGTCCAAATGGCATCTGCGCAAGAGTGAATGAAAAATTTCTAGTGTTCTTATGAAAATATGTAACATCTCTCTCAGCTGAACCTTTGTACCATCAGACTAGATAGTGGCCAATGTCACACCAATTTTTATAAAGGGATCCGGTAGGAGTCTGACAAATTACAGACCAATTGGTTTAACTACATAGAAGTTAAGTGCATGTCTTCAAGTGACCTGTCTACTTACGCTGACAACATAAATATTGGCCAGAGAGGAGTAGGCAATGAATATTCAGAGGCCATTTGCCATGGCCTTCTTCTGAAGGTAATTTACAGCAACTGGTATTCTCTAAGGCCCTTTCCACATGGACTTAAAAAAGCGGTGTAGATCGACCTCTGCGGAGGTGTCTACACCATTATGCGAATTGGGGTGGATTACTCTCGAGTAATTCCACACCGCAATCCGCGGTCGGGCGCCCGCAAGTGGTGGCGCCGCATGCTTTTGAAAAACCACATTTTATGTGGTTTTTCAAAGGCACGGGGCATCCAGCCCTGTCCAGCCCCGTCACAGCGCCCGTGTGGATTTACGGACGCGCAAAAGGGCGTCCCTGCAGATCAGGCAGGGGGCGGGATTTCCGGCTGGCGGGCTTCTCCGATTGGTGGAGAGGCTCCGCCAGTCAAAATCCGCCATTTTGGGCGCTGCCGGGCTCCAAGGATGCCGTGGGACGCTGATGCATGTAGAACAGTGAAATGCGCTGCTCCGCGCAGCGCTGGAACAAGGTAAGCCCCGTTTTGGCGTGGCTTTCCCCGTTTCCCCGCCCGCGTGTGGAAAGGGCCTAAGAGTCTCCCTTCCAAGTGCTAACCAAAGCTGACCCTGCTAAGCTTCCAAGATGAAATGGGATCTGGTGCCTTCAAGATACTGAAGCCCTAGTTTAATTATTGAAGATAAATTGGTGGATAAAATTGTCTTGCATACAGGAAACCTGAAAAAGAACAATATGACTTCTCCAAAGAAAGTCCTGCCTCAATAATTGTTCAGAGTTCTTTGGTAGAGGGCCCTCAATATCCACTAAATTTGGTTCCAGGATCCCTGTGGATATGAAAATCCATGGCTGCTCAAATCCCATTATGTACAATGGCGTAATAAAATGATATTCCTTAAAAAAATGGCAAAATCAAAACTTGCTTTTTGGATTTTTTGGAGGGAGGAAATATTTTCAAGGGATGGTTGCTTGAATCTGTGAATACAGAATCTGTGGATGGCGGGGTGACTGTAAATTGATGGACAGGAATGATCTGGTAGATATTGTTCACTTGGATTTCCAAAAGATTTTGCCAGAGCCCCTCACCAAAGATTTCTGAGTAAACTGAGCAGTCATGGAGTTGGAGAAGTTGTCTTATGGACGGAAAAATTACTAAAGAACAGGAAACAAAATATAGGAGTAAATAATTATTTCTCACAGTGGAGGGATGTGAGCAGTGGGATTTTTCAAAGATCTGTAAGGAAACTGGTACTTTTTAACTTTTTTGTAAATGGCCTGGAGCTACAGATGAGTAATATGGTGGTTAGGTTTATTGATTTGCACAAAATGATTTTGAGTAGTAAGATCAAAACATATTGTGAAGAGCTTCCAAAAGATGTCTTTAAACCAGTGGAATGGTGTTTAGGTGTCAAATGCAATTCATTGTAATCAAGCATAAAGTGAAGCAAATCAGCACAAATGGGAAAAAACACTTTCAGATAGATAAATAGATAGTAGGGCTGGGATGAATCCAGAATTTTCCAAATCCAGATCTGAATCCCTGGAAGGTTCTGGGAATCCACGAATCTCACAAACCTCAAATCTTTCGAATCCTTTTTTTAAAAGGGGTTTAAAAAGCAAGGGAAAGAAGGATAATCTTGGACAAGACACACTCTCTCAGCCTTAGCAAAAGCCTGGGCAAAGGCAAACCTCCCTCTGAAGAAATCTGGCCAGGATAATTTTCATAGTTTTGCCTCAGGATCTCCCCAGATTGAAAATGACATGAAGGCCCTTTCTACACAAGCAAGAAAATGTAGATTAATCCCACATTTTCCTGCCTGTGTAAACAGGGCAACATACTACAGTACAGAGATAATCCAGGTCAAAACTGGATTTTCTTTGCATAGCTCCTTATGGCATCCTGAGATTTGTAGTTTGATGATGCACCAGCATACTTTGGCAGAGAAGGCTGTGACAAATTGTAAAACTACAAACCCCAGAATTGTGTATGAAAGAACTTTGCAAGGGAGCTATGCAAAGGAATCTTTCAGCTGTCCTTGAAATCTCAAAACTGTACCTTCCAGTAAAGTCTGAAACCCTGCAACAAGGAAGACACTTAAACAAAAAACAAAAAAACCCACCAGCCTCTATTCCAGTCTCAATTCTGCACTCTCTCAAGTCCTGCAACAAGGCGCTTTAAAAAAAAATGCAGCCTCTAGTCTGGTCTCAATTCTCTACCCTCAAGTCCTGCAAGGGACTTTCAAGTCAAATCTCTAGTCCAGTCTCAATAATTCCCAATATCTACCCTCCAGTCTCAAGTCAAAAGAGTAGAGATTATTACCTTGCAGAGGGAGGAAGCCCAAGCGAGCACAGGCAGCCTGAGCAGGCATATCTTGTGGAAGGAGGTACACTGGCCTACATGTGGCAATCACTGTGTGACCTTGCCCTCTGCCCCACTACTTCCAGTAGGTGTGAGACCCACTGACGCCAACATTTACACATACCATTGATTTTCAGCACAGAAAATAGTGCTGAACTTGAATATTAAATATTATATGTTCAATTTAAATATATTAGAATACAATCGCAGACGTAATTTCTGGAATTGTTAGCAAAGGCCATTACTACTGCAAAGGAAAACTCACATATTTGCCATCTCCTCTTGCATATCAGGTCTTCCAGGTTTTCAGGTGTCCCAGTCACCAACAAACTATTTCGTTGGTGGATTCGAAAGATTCGGTTTGCCTATTTTGGCGCAGGGATTCACATTTGTGAATCTCGAATCCTTGCTGAGGATTTGAGAATTGGAGGATTTGAGGATTCAGTTGGCCCATCCCTAATAGACAGGATCTGACCTAATAGTGACTGACCAAGAAAGCGATACTGGGATTATGATAGACAGCTCAGTGAAAATGAGAAGCAATTCACCCATTTGGGGGCCCACAAAAGAGTTGTTCAAGCTGCAGAACAACCCTTGGGAGCAATTTGCAGCCATAGGGCTACACTTTTCCTACCATATTTTTTTCACTGTAGCTTATGAGTACAGGGAAGCCTTGCCTTTTAATTTGGGGAAGATAAGAAACTAAACAACTCAAAGGACGGCTGAAATTGCCAGCTCATTTTAATTGGTGGACTACTATTGTTTCTCAATTTTTGCCTTACACTACTTCTTGGCTCTTGTGTTTCTTCGACAACTGGGGGATGCTAAATGGCAATTTCTGTAAAAGGCAATGTGAGAGTGGATGCCTGTATCCATGAGGCTGGATAGCGCAAATATCAGGGTTTCGCCTACATATGCCATGGAGCATTAAGGGGGGGGGGAAGCATGCATTGTTAAGGGGAGAGAAAACAGCACAAGTTTACTGTAAGATAAAAGAGTAAAAGTATATTATTCATCTGAAATTACAGCTCATGGTATGTAGGGAAGAAGATTCATAACAGTGACAAGCAAAGAAACATAAATATCCACTAAGAAAAGTGAACCATGTGAAAAAGTTCAGTATGTCTCTACATGCCTGTTGGTGAGGAATACAAGATGGAGGGTGCGGTTACATTTGTGTTTGCCTACCAGGCTTCCCATAGGCAACTGATTGGCTGTTGTGTGAACAGAATGTTGAAGCAGATAGTCCTGTGGTCTGATCCAGCACAACACATCTTAGGTTCTTAACATGTTTAAATGAGCCCGTGCTTATTCCCAGCTACTAAATGCATGTCCAGAAGCAATATCTTGTGTTGTTTTTAAAAAATATTCAAGCTTGGGTGACAGCCTTGGAGGGCAACTGAGCAGGATTACTGGGGAGCTGCCACGCAGTAATCCCTCTCTCGGTTGGTCAGTGATTTCAGCTGACTATGACATCATATGTGAATAAGCTAATCTCAAAGATTTGTATGGATCAACTATTACTCTGTATGTGTGTGTTTGTGTATATATGTATTTGTGTGTATCTTAGTAGTAGTGAATATTCCTTTTACTAAACTTGGAATTCCTCTCTGAATTTTATCTACCAAATTATACTGAAGTAATAGGAGGCTGTCTTTGCTTTTCAGGAATAGAACCCTTTAAATTAAAATTCTAGTTTTAATAGCAAATGACCATCTTATATACTGTGAAGGGAGGTTTTTGCAGTACACTGTCGCAAGGATCTTGTGTACCAATTTGTTTTTCATTCATTAACCTCTATTACCACCTCTTTTTCTCCCTCAAGGTAACCAGATGCCAGCTGCAGCTGGAGCCCTATGAAATCTAGTTAACTTTAAAGTTTTCTTTGCGATTTATTTGATAGTAAAGATTTGGTAAGGTAGAATGTTAATCAACACCTCTGTAGTACTTCTCTGATTACTGCCTATCTGTGGAGTCTGATGAAGCTGATAAAAGTTCTCCTCCCCACTACCTTCTAGCTTTCCTAAAAGGAGCCCCTGCCATCCATAGTAAATTGTAGCCCTAGTCTGGGTAATACGCTGCTTGGACAATAAGGTCTCAAGGGGTACTTACAGAAAGAGATTAAACTGTAATTAAACTGCCCTGTGAGTAAGAGGGAAGGAAAGAAAAGATTTGTGGTTTTCATAAAGTAGGACAAAAAATACAAAAAGTACATGGGTTGGTGTTTACATCTTGGAGGCTCTTCTGGCGTCTTGACACGAAACAATTTTATTTTTAGCAGACCATGGGGTTGCAGTGGTGCCTTATCAATCCCACAATCCTGTTCAATGTAATAATTGGTCTGAAGTGCTCCCAGATCAGGAGCAACAGATTGAAATTCAGGAAAGAAGTGTTAAACACCCATATGCAGAAACAGATCACAGTTATCTTAGAAGGCTGAATTTATGTAAGCATGTTGCAGCACTATATTTTTTAAAAAGAAAGAGTTTAATTGAACATAAAGCAATATAATATCCTTTTGTTTAGGTTCAAAAATAGTTTGTGTGTGTGCATTTTTAAAAACCTTTTTTACTTATCAGCTGAGCTATTAAGTATTGTGGCTTACCAGCTATCAGTCTCCGATCAGCACAGTTAGTGCATTTTACCTTCCAAGGAAGTGCACTTTGAGCCAGCTGGAGCACGAAAAATGTAGGAGCTGGAGAAAGTCATAATTGAAACAGGCGACTGCTCCAGTACAGACAGGAAATAAAAGGAAGACTGGACCCTTCACTGGATTAAATTAGATGTTTCAAATTCAGACAGTATCAGAGAGAGGGGGAGGAAAAAAAGACTTATTTAGAATAAAGAAGGTAACAGTAAGTTCATTCAGATGAATGCCCTCCTTCCTGAACAGTCTCCCCCTCCATTATACATGCATTTGCTAAAGTCTTTCTGTGGTACAGTCTAGGATAGAAGTCTTAGCCAAAAGAGTAGCAAGTTCCTTTTGTAAACATCTACTTTTCCTCTCCCGGCACACATATTATTTTGGAATAGTACTTCCAGATAACTTTTATAGGGAAGTGGTTCGGCACTGAGTTCTCAACAGGGCTTGGACAAACAGTGTACTGGTTACATATATATTGCAAGTATGTTTCTTATACTGAAGTTGTTTGAAGAAAATGCATGTTGATAGTATATGTCATCTTGTATTGATGCATACATTTTAAAAATACTGTGCTTTCTGTCTTTTGGCAGCTAGGTTTTCTGTTTTGTTATTTTCTTTTCTCCTCCCTACATCTTACTTTTCTTCCTTTCATTGTCTTGGTTTGCTCCAAACTGTAATGTTTCTTTACCTAGTTTTAAGATGCAAGTTAGGCATTTTAATTCCAAGTATTTGTTCTTGACTGTCAGAATTTCAGCTTTGTCGTAATATCCTGAAAATAGAAGCTACACAGAGAAAGCACCAATCAGGATGTCTCAACATCACTCCTATAATGCTAGCTTTCCCTGCTCTGAATTCAGGTCTGATTTGAGAATGACATGTTGCAGTAAGAAATGGGATGTCTGATGTATTTGATTTGGCCTCTGCCACCAGGTTATAGAGTTCTTGTTAGCATCACAGTTAATGTGGGAACCACCACCACTCGTGTGCCTGCCTAAATTCTAGTTTGTTACAGTGGTAAAGCCTCACTTACAGAATGTTCTTGTGTTATGTTTATGTGTGCGTATTTAAAACATTTTAAAAACAAACCAACCTTGAAGTTGATGTTCTAGCCATTTAGAAAGAGAATTATTAGTTAAAATTTGAAAATTCAGTAAATGTAGTATTTAAGGCTTTGGTGCTAAATTACTCAGTAGGCTTCTCACTTTGATTCTTCATCATACTGTTCTCTGCTTTAGGCTGTGTTTAAGTCAAAGTAACATTTGCAAGTGGGGTCAGGATTCCAGAGCATCCTCAAATACACAGCAGCTTCATTATATGGATTTCAGTAGTCTCAATGGATTTTCACTGGCCTATGTGAGAACAGAATGTGCCCCACTGTTTGTAATAAAAACCTTTTATTACAGTTGATGTGACTGAACTGCTGTCACAATAAGCACATCTGTTTACATTCATATCCATTAAAGCTGTATACATAGTCTTCATATGAGATGTTTAATGGGAATGACATTCTAGGTCATTCCTAAAATGGAGCTTTGTGTCACATCTGAGACAAGAGGCCCTTTCAATTATGCTCTATAGTATGTGTGAGGCATAGCACACATGAAGCTGGTTCAGCACGCTTGTGAAGTACATTAGTATTTAGAGAACATAAAGAAAGTATTGCTGGCTCATACCAAGGATACTTCTAGTCCAGCTACTTGTTTCCCACAACAGCCAAGCAGATGCCTGTAGGAAGCTCAGAAGCAGTAGCCCTCTCCTTGCTTCAGTGATACTTTTTTTTTAAAGGTTGCACATAGCCATCATGAGTCATGGCTGTCCAATTTCATTTCCATCTAACCCAGTGGTCTTCTCCACTTCTTTTGACAGAAAGTTCCACAAATCAGTTATGTCCTGTGAAAAAAGCAGTTTTCTCTGCTGCCTAGAATCTCTTTCAGGTCAATTTCAGGGGATGATTCAGTATTTTATCAAAGGAATTTTAAACATTTTAAAGGTGATAGTGATGGTGATGATGATGATGAATGGTGATGGTCCCTCACCTAGAATTTGTCCTTTTCCCAGCTTTTACACCACTGAAGAACATAACGTACTCAGTATTGCAATCAACAGCTAATACTCAGGTTTTCATATTTAGTGTGCCAAGTGTAGGAGATGAAAGGAAGCTAGACCCCTTTAGCTACAAGTTTTACAAACATATTGCTTCTAATTTAAATAAAATTGGAATGACTCAGGAGATGGAATTTGTTGGATTAGTGAAGGTACCAGCCCTGTATTTTTTTTCCTAGAAATTTAGTATTGAATACAATAGAATTGTGCTCCACTAATCTTTATACATATGCCAAAAGGTTTGCAGACTAAATGAGAAACAACTGTGTCTACTTTATATATAATCACTGTAATGTAATTATAACATTTACAGTAAAAAGTTTCTGCTTTTCACTTGACAAAAATTATGTGTCGTTCTATAACTGTATCTTTATTTAACATTCTAAAGTTAGTTTTTTCCTATGCGATATTCTTTTAATGAAAGGTACTTTACCCATCAACTGAAGATACTGAATTTGTATTGAGAACCTATGAGTGCTGAGTAGTGTATATTCGTGGGGTTTTTTTGGTCTTATCTAAAGCCCTTGGAAAGGGGTGACATTTAATTGGAGGAAAAACTTGCCTTGACTACAGGTTAAAGACAGTACTTTTGCCAAACTACATTTTATAGAGAAACACTGCATATCTCTATTTCCTTCTACATGGCCTTCTACATTGGTGGTTCTCAAGTCCAGGAACTGGGTAGGTTGCCTGCCTTGCATGAAGGAGCAGTTGTGTAGTCTGGGAGTATTCCTGGACCCATCCTTGTCACTAGAGGCCCAAATAGAGTCATTGGCTCAGATGCTTGGACAAGATTTGACTGGCCCATCAGCTACAGTAGCCGCAGTAGTCCATGCACTAGTCACTTCTTGATTAGACTACTGCAGTGCACTCCGTGTGGGGCTACTCTTGATGATAACTTAAAACACAGCATCTAGACTGCCCTCTGGAATTCCATTCAGATCTCATATCACACCTATTCTGAAGGACTTGCACTGGCTGCCAGTATGTCTCCATTCTGAATTTAAGGCACTGGCAATTGCCATAACATTTAAAGCCTTAAATGGTTTGGCACCTTGATACTTGAGGGAGCACCTCTCTCTCTCTCTCTTTCTCTCTTTCTCTCTCTCTCTCTCTGAGTGTGTGTCCATGTGTCCCTGCTTGAGATTGAGATCTATTGTGGAAAGACATGGGAGAGAGTCTTTTCTGCAGTGGCACCCTGGTTGTGGAATTCCCTCCCTTTGGAGGCCCAACTGGTGCCAACATTAGAATCATTTCCATGCCAAGTTCAAACTTAGCATTTTATTAAATCCTTCAAAATGATTTTATCCAGGTTGCTCACATTTTATAGTTGTATTATTCAAGATAGTTTTAACTGGTTTTAGATTGAAAAGCTGTTTAATATATTTTTAATCTTTTAAACTTGTTAAATGGATCTTTGATAATTCACCTCACTTATTAGCCCATATATATCAAGAAACTTTAACACAGGAGTGACAGGAGGAGACTGTGAAATCTGCAATGATTTTGTGGGTGCAGAATATTGGGCATTCAATTCAATTAGACGATTGGGAGCAGAGCTAGAGAAGGACGCAGAAATTTACAACGGCTCAGAACCTCAAAGAGAACTACTTCAAATTGTTCCATAGATGGTATATGACACCAGATAAATTAAAAAAGATTTACAATACAGGTACCGGACTTGTGTTGGAAATGTCAGAAAGAGGTGGGAACAATATTTCATATGTGGTGGTCATGTCCCAAGGCAAAGAAATACTGGAATGAAATACATAAAAAGATATGTGAAATACTGAAGGTTCGATTTGTAAAAAACCCTGAATTTTATCTGTTAAACATGACAAATGTTCTTGAGAATACTAGTATTAAGAGACATTGGAGATTAATATTGTATATGATAACGACAGCTCGAATAGAATATGCCAAAATGTGGAAATCTCAGCAAATACCCACAATTGAACAATGGTGGGGGACGTTTATTGAAAACAGAAATGCAGATATTGTTTCTCAGAGACTAAAGAGGAAATTGGATGAACAGATAAAAGCAGAATGGCAAATTGCAATGAGTAATTGCTGGGAATTACCAAGTGAAAATGTCTGAATTATGGTTGAAATAAAAGTGGGATAACTGTATTATAACATGAGAGGATGAGGGAAATGTAAGATCAAACATGTAAAATGAACATAGAACTGTGATGCTTAAATGTAAGAAGTGAATAGAAACTCAGAAAATGAAAACTAGATCAGAGTGGAAGAACAGAAATATTTCATGCAAAAGTACAATTTAAAATGATGTTTTTTATTTGTGAAACTTAAATTAGTTAAAAAATCTTTTAAACTTGTGTAATTATTTATTGTTTTAACTTGATTTTACTGAGATCTTCAAATAAAAGGAAAGATATAAACATTTTAATAAAGAAAGAAAGAAGGAATCTCCCTAGAAATATAACATTGAAAAAGATGGATTATGACATCGTTGTGTTAGCATCTCTTCACTCACCACAAGAAGCAGCCTGTTTGGGGGGGAGGGCAGGTAACACAATGTTGTGTCATGAATTAAAAAAAACACACTATACAATGGAAGGAACATCCTCTGTAGCAGCCCCGCTTAATATCCTCATAATATGTGATCTGGATCTTAGTGTTTATCTTCTACTTGTACAATGGTATAACTGCTCCGTGACAGGGTGGGATTAGCTGTATGGAGGGTGATTTAGCGGAGCTCACTCTCTATCCAAAGAGCAGGAAGGTTGTAAGCAGAGAAGAACATCTGCCCTCAGAAACTTCCCCCGCAGTAGAGAAGGCAAAAAGATGTTTCAAGAATAAATTAGGGAAGAAAACAAAGGTAGAAGGATAGTGAAAGCAGTGCCAGCACTAATGCTGGCATAGGTTATTTCCCTCCCATTAAAGATGGTTGGTTAGTTGGTTGGTTGGTTGATTGGTTGATTGGTTTTTGAGAGGAAATCATCTTTCTGTTCCCTCTACCCCACAGCTGAATGAATGAACAAGGGAGGGCATCTGAAGTAGCAATTTTTCTACCATTTCTTTTCTCTTACCCCATTGCTATTGGATTATTCTCTTAAAACAGCACCATATAGGACAATATGACACATTTAAGCAGACTGAACCATTCACAATCATTGATCCATTTAGAGGATGATACAAAATAAAACTGAAGGAAAGATCCTATTATAAATACTGTGTGATAATTTCCTTTTATCCAAATTCCTTTTTGATTCTATAACCAATAACATTATCTGTCATTGCTGTTGTTGTCTGCCTTCAAGTCATTTCTGAATTATGGTAACTCTAAGGTGAACCTATCCGTGAGGGTTTTCTTAGCAAAGAGGTTCTCCAAAAGGGAATTTGCCATTACCTTTTTTTGAGGCTGGGAGAGTATGACTTGCCCAATGTCACCCAGTGAGATTCCCTGACCAAGCAGGGATTTGAACCATGGTAGCCCAGAATCCTAGTCTGTTGGTCAAAACATTAATCTTTGGTGAAGGAGTGAAGGCTTTGCTAGATGCAGTGATTCTAACAAACTAGCTAACAGTGGCGTTAGTACTGAGAACCTGTGTGTTTTTAATTTTAAGTATGTCAGAAGGGAGAAATCCCTCACTTCACAAACTGCACAAAAAGCACAAAAAGAACTGTCGCCATCACATCTTCTCAGTGCAAGTTTGGAACACACAAAGATGTCCTTAGAGCAACACTCCATCCTGAGAGAAGTTTGGGACTCATAGTATTTTCCATGAGACATTTTTAAATCTCAAGGGTCAGTCTCTCACACACATACATTGCCCTGTTCACAAGTTACATCTTTTAAATGTTTAAAGGGAACTGAGAATAAGCACATCCAACCATGTCCCCTCCAGTTCCAATCTCCCTGTGTTTGACAAGAAAAGTCTGCAAAGGAGCATCAACCATGTTTCAAGGGGACCCAGTTGCAAAGGTCCACATGATCAGAAACCCTTTGAGCCACACAGAACTTCATCTCTTTTGTAGATTTTCCCTGCCAACAGGGTAAGATCAAGAGCTGTGGCTGGACATGCACATCCTCAGCTCCCTCTACACGTTTACATGACATAATCCCCAAATATTCTTCATATATACGTCTAAATATAGACACACCTTGCTGTCTTTGATATTTAGTAACTGAACTATAAAGGGCCCCTCCAGGCTGATCAAAAGCCCTGGGATTTGGTGAGAGCCAAGCTGTACTTATGAAGGGAATGATATGTATGCTACATTCTTTCTTGTTCTAGTGTTCTTCTTATGAATTTCCACTATTAGCCACAACTTTCAAAACTCTCTGCAGGGTTTATGTGTGTATATGTGTGTTTTTCTTTTCTTTTCTGTCCCAAGAATTTTTGATACAGGCTGGGGTAAATAACACATGTCTGTATCAATTATTTTGGTTCCTCCCACTGCAATTTTCGGCAGTCCCACTAATGGCATTTGGAACGACTATTTGACCTTTGCCACAGAGTTTTTCCAATTATATTCATTTCCTCATTACATTCCCAATTAGCAGTTTCAACATTTCTCCCCCCTCTATTTTACAGTGCTAAAATGATGTAGCACTTTAGCACTGAGATTATAACAATTTTCTTTTAATGTGCAAGCTAGGGAACATGGATGCTGGGGAAGGAGCAAAGGGAGTGTTGAGTTCATGGAGGGGAAGGCAGAGATGGAAGGAAACAATGCCTACACCACACCTTAACCATACTTCAAGTGGAGGAAAAGAGAGATTGAAAAGAAATGTACAAGTTGGGGTATTGCTTAATTTTACTACAACAGGCAAAAAAATCAGGATCAGAATCCCAGAATATTTAGAGCACTACTGAAAACTGAGGTAGAAACATCTGTTAATAGGTGTAAAATCCTGAAACTGAAGGCCCTAACATGTACCAAAACTTTAGGGCAGTCTGGAGGAGCCCTGAGAAAGAGGAAAGAAAAAAAGAGTATGTATGTGCCTTCATGCCATCTGTTGACAGCCTCATGAGTTTCATAGGGTTTTCTTAGACAAGGAGTACACAGAGCTGATTTTGCCAGTTTCCTCCTCTGAAATATAGCCTACAGCTGCTGGTATTTGTTGGCCATCTCATATCCAAGTACTAGCCAGAGCTGACCCTGCTTAACTTCCAATATCAGATGGGATCTGGTACCTTTAGGATATAAGGCCTCTAGAAAAATGCAAGAGCATGCAAATAAGGTCATTAAGGCAAGGGAAGATGCATAGGGAGGAAAACAAAGAGGGTGGTCTTGAAGGACAAAAGGCAGCAGAAGGAATTAAAAAGTGAGAATCAATTTCTCGTTACATTTTAAGTTTTTAAAATTTAATGTTGATTTTTAATATTAATATTTGCTGTATATAGTGGTCTCATAACACAGCTTACAAATAAAATTTATAACAATTAAAAAGCAGGCACTAACAACAGAATCATTATTGAAACCAAAAATCCATCAAACTCAGCTAGCAGGTGAGTTTGATGGATACAGTTGGCCCTCCACATTCACAGGTTTAACTTTCATGGATTTGATTATTAGTGAGTTTTTCCAATCCCTGTCGCCTCCACCTCCAGAGCTTCTTTACTGGGGGAACTGTCCCTATTGGTATCCCCAACCAGTCTGTGCAGCCCTTTAAAACCCCACCTCTGATCCTCTTCCTCCTGCATCAGCTGCTCCTTGGCCAAGTAAGGATGGCTCACAGCTAATTTCTCAGCACTACAGACCCTCTCCTGATACTCCCCACACATCCAAGGAAGGAGATGAACAAGAGAGAGGAAGCATAGGGCCATCATCCTGACCCATCCCTTTTCCTGGCCTGGTTTGGACTCTGGGTCCCTCCCCTCCCCACCATGCTCTGGCTCCCTTCCCATACCCCCCCTACATTTTGATATTTGGAGTTTTTCCACTCTTGCAGAGGTCCTGCATCCCTAACCCTAGTGAATGTGGAGGACCAACTGTACTCATTAACAAGACCTTGATTCATTTAGGGCTAAGCTTAAACACACTTTAGTTTAATTTTCTAATGTTGGCAATTGTATGAATGTTCAGCTTGGCTTGTGATAATTAGTTAAAGGAGCTATCTCAGTGCTTGCTTCCCATATTTTTAACATTTTTTTTAGCCTTATTGATATCTTTACACTATGCCTCTAGAAGTATACAACTTCAGAAGAAAAGGAAATTCCCACTATTTGCATACCATACCAAAACTAAACTCTATTGCAGAATTTATTTCTTGTGGCTAGAGTGGGATTAATTTCTTTCACACTGGAATAAAGTATCAACAAAAGGCAAGTGAGCCTTACAAGAGGAAAGGACCAAACTTAGATTCTAGTAGATAATTGGCTAGTCTGTTTGTAGCATTTGGTAATAAAATGTACTGGTTTTGGATTATACCAGGGACAGTTTTCCATTACGAGTGTGTTGTTGTTTGTAGTCAACTGTTAATTTACTTGTGTACGTGATTACGCACTGCATCTTTGATCAGTAAATTGTTGGATGTTGCTTTACCCTTTATAGGAGCAAGGAAGTTATATCCATATGCTAGCCAAATAACAGAACCCCTTGTTTCTGAGATGAACTTCTAACATATTTAGCAGCTGGAATTTATAAGGAGACTTATTAAATAAAACAGCAGTAGCCAGCTCCCTCCTACTGCAGCATACTTGGAAGTAAAGAACCTGAACTTTTCCAAATGTGCTTGGCCTTTTGTACTTAAATCTGCATCTCTGTATTTCATCTTCGTTGTGTTTGACAGTTTTTGACCTCACAGTAATTTATTATTCTTTTTATTACTACTTAAGATCATGATAATTGAAAGGCTTTATTTATATGATTACAAGTTAGTAAAAAAGAAGATTAAGACACACCCAGAGAGCATGCCATAAAAATGAAAGTCTCCAACGTTAAATTTGATTTTATTAAGTTGTGAACTTTCTGTTTGGGCCTCTGATTTGCAAGATGGTGGTGAAAACATGTTTTTTAATTGATCAGAGCAGGCCTGTGCATGGGAGCAGTGGTGTATTTTCATAATAAAAGTGTTTGTTTTATGCAAACAATTCCAATATATTTAAACACTATTAATTACAACTGTGGTTGGGGAAAGTATTTCTGTTTTTGAAGTGGTGCATTGTTTTAATTAATTCTCAGTTAACATGTTTGAAAGTGGCCAACTTCAGCATGTTAAGCTGTTGAAGCAGAAAGACCACACCATCATTGTTTTGTCCCATATGCTTTCAGTTTGTTGTTGTGTCCCTTCAAGGCATTTCTGACTTATGGCAACCTTAAGGTGAACCTATCATGGGGCTTTCTTGGCAAGAGCTGTTCAGAGGGGATTTGACTTTGCCTTCCTCTGAGGCTGAGAAAGTGTGACCTGCTCATTGTCAACCAGTGGGTTTCCATGGCAGTGATTAACAGCCTGGTTTCCAGAGTTTCAGTCCAATGCTCGAACCACCACACCACACTGGCTTTCAGTATAATTTTATATTTTATGTAAACTGGGAGAAGACCTAAACATGTTTACTTCAAAATATGTCTTGCTGAGCTCAGTAAGGCTGATCCCTAATAAGTGTTCTTGGGATTTCATCCTGAATTACTTTCCTAGAGAAAAGATTTGAAGATGGAAAAACTAAAAGGCAAGCCTTGTTAATCACAAATTGAATTATACTATATCAAAGAAGCACCAGGAAAGTCTCAAGCACTGCATTAGCACGTTCATGGGCCTCTGATCCATGTCCAAAGAGCGTGTGGGTGTGATTTTTCAGGATAACTTCCCACTGATTTTTCTGGGTATTTTTATGGTGATATACAATCCAGTCTGTTTGCCATTACAGTATAGGACTTATTTCTTCATTAGATTTATATGCCACATTTTCTCCAAAGAGTTCAAAGTAATGTCCAAAGTCCTCCCTCTCCATTTTTGTTTTCTCCCAACAATGTTGTAAAGTTCTGGTAGAAGTTATTTACTGATAGCAACTAATGGTTCAAAAGACCAGAACTATAGTAGGCCATCTAGGCTATTCCTACTCAATGTGGGGATCCCTGGGCCATTGGCTGCTGGTCCTTGGGGAGTTTCCAGAAAGAATTGTATCAAAGTTTATAGAATTGTGATGGTGCTTCTTAAAGAAATGGTAATAATTGTAAAAATGGTAATAATTGTGCCATTTTTAATTCATGGCAGTTTAACAAAGAGGTAATGAGAGCAAGTGACTTCAGCAGGGAGGATAAAATACCCCACTAATTCTGTTGTCCTCTGGATATATAAAGTAATTTAAAAATAGAAGAAAAATAATATCATATGGAGGGAAATCCCATAGAAGAAAGGAGAGAAATGCAAAGATGACTCAAAGAAAGTCCTCTGATTTTACTGTGGTACACTCTTGGATAACACATCATAATTTAAAGTAAAGTAAAGTAACATTAATCCCCAAGTAGCAGGACAGAATGAAAATAATCCATTAGAAATTAGCACAGTTGGTCATTATGACACAAAGCAAGCCGATGAAGAAAGAAAATGAAAAGGCTGTTTACTCTTGCCCGGCCCTTCCCCTTACACCTTTTGATATCCTTAGTGTCAAGGGGAGAAAAATGCTAAGCAGCATAAATTGATCACTGGAGGAAGCCTTCTATCTGTTACATGAAGTTGCTTAAACTTATTTTACTAATTGTGAGTCAAGTAAGAACCTGGCTACGTTTACTAAATTTAAATCTGTTTTCCCCTTTATTGGTGCAAACATTGTCCCCACTATGCTCTTGAGTTGCATTGTATGTTCACAGACAAGCTTGACTGAGTAGCAAAGCATAGGGGCTGATAATGGAAAACAGCTGAGCTACATCCTTACAGAATAGCTGGAGATGACAACCAGCTAGAAGAATGTACTGGATCTGGCTAATTTAGGTTTTCAATTAGATTCCTTACAGGGAAGTCCAGTAATGAAATAACATCTATACTTGTCACTGTTAACTGTCTATGCCATTCCTGGGCTGGGAGTCATACCCTATATTGCCAATTGCCAGAGAGAAACACTACTCTCTACATTTGTTGTTAATGGCCATCAAATCAACTTTGGCTTATTGTGACTCTATGAATGAGAGCTCTCCAAGTCACCCTATCATTAAAAGAACTGCTTAGCTCTTGCAGGCTCAGGGCCATGGCTTTCTTGAGTCTATCCATTTTTAATGCAGTCTTCCTCTTTATACCTCGTCAAGCATTATTGTTTTTTCAAGTGAGTCATGTCTTCTCATGATATATCCAAACTGCAACAGTCTTAGTTTAGTCATCTTGCTTCTAGAGAGAGTTCGGGCTTGATTTGGCCCAGGACCCATGCATTTGTTTTTTGAGCAGTCCATGGTATCTATAGAACTCTTCTCTAGCACTAAATTTCAAATTAGTGGATTTTCTTCCTTTCAGCTTTCTTCACTATCCAGTGTTCACAACCATAGACAGAAATTGAAACACAATGGCATGGACCATCCTAACTTATTATTCAATAATATAACTTTACACTCTAGGATCTTGCCTCATTCTTTCATAGTTGCCCATCCAAGTCTTAGTATTCTGATTTCTTGATTGTAATCACCATTTTGACTAATGAGTGAGCCAAGGTATAGGAAGTCTTTCACTGCCTTCATTGTCTACTTTAAAGCTATGTAAATCATCTGTAGTCATTATTTCTGTTTTCTTAATATTCAGCTGTAAACCTGCCATTGCTCTTTCTTCTTTGACTTTGTTCAGCAGACATTCCAAGTCTTTGTTATTTTCTGTTAATAAAATGGTGTCATCTGCATATTCTAAACTGTTGGTGTTCTGAATCTAATCCAGCTTTGTGTATGGTACAGTCAGTATACAAGCAAAACAGATATGGTAACAAAATGCAGCCTTGCCTAACCCCTTTGCCAATTGGAAAACACTCTGTTTCTTCATATTCTGTCCTAATGTTGGCCTTTTGTCCTAAGTGTAGGTTACATATTACAATAATCAAATGTTGTGGTACACCTGTTTCTTTAAGAGCAATTGTTTTTCATGACCTACACAATCAAAGGCTTTGCTGTAATCTACAAGGCATGGGCTGATGTTCTTCTGAAATTCATTAGTCCACTCCATTATCCAACACATGTTTGCAGTATGATCCTCATGCTAACTTGGATATCTGGCATTTCTTGCACCATATATGGTAAAAGTGTTTGTTGTAGAATTGAGTGTCACTTTGCTTGCATGGAAGATTGATCTGGTGATTCTGTGGTTACTGCAGTCTCTGATTTCTTGAGGATTGGAAGGTATATTGAGCATTTCCAGTCTGTGGGCTGGTCTTTTGTTTTCCATATTTGTTGAGAGATCTTTAGTTAGAATTTGAGTGGATTTTTGTCTCTGTTGCTTGAAAGAACTTGGTATGCCATCTGTTTCTGGTGATTGATTTGGAGGCTCAGGGCCGAGTACAGAAGAGGAACAAAACCACAAAGTTTGGGAAAAATTGGTCACAACTTTATTGGCTACAGAGGTGACAGGGTTGACATGCACAGAGGCCTGAACCCAGACATCAGCCAACCCACCTGTTGGCCAATAAGCCCAGTACACTGCCAAGCTGGAACCAACTTGGTGTCAAATGCAAGGGCCACCTGACCACCAAGGAGTGCAGTGGATGCATGCACCTGCCACCCCGTGCACACCCACCTCCTACCCTGCACTGCTGACACCCCCAGATTTCCATGGCCCAGCCTGGTAAGACCATGATCCCAGATCCAGGACCCATGCTGACACCCACCAAATTGTGACAGATTAGGAAAAAAAAATCCACTGGCCAATCCTAACTGCACCTGCCAGGGTGAGGTGGGAGGGATGCCACTCCAAAGAAAATTGAGCTCCAGCTGGGAGGAGCTCAGGTTAAAAAGCCTCTGCATGAACCAGAGGGAAAACTGCAGCTAACAGCAACTCAGAGAGAGGCAGCTAATGATTTCAAACCCTCAGGTTTAAGTGTAGTGGCTGCTGGCTGCTGGCTGCAAAGGGGGCCTTCCCATGCAGCGTAGGAGCTGCTGGGAAGGCGGAAGTGGCTGTGCTGCCGACCACATGGCCGTGAAGCCATGTGCTACCCAGAGCCAGCCCGAGCAGCAAATATGGTGCGTAGTAAGTCGTGCAGCATAACTTCTCCCACTTGCTTTGACTGCTCCTTCCATTTCACTTTTTGAAATTGTGGGTTCATCTTCAAATGCTCCTTCCTTGAATGAATCTGTCATCCTTTAATCCCTTTTATATAGTTCTTGTTGTATTGTTTCCATCTTTTTTTTTTAAATTTCTTCTTGTTCATGCAGTGTGTTCCACTGCTGGTTGTAGAGCATCCCCACTCTTGACTTAAATTTCCCTTTGATTTCTCAGATCTTGTGAAACACTTTTTGTTATGGTCTTAGGCTTAATAATGCAAATCTATTTTTTTTGTATTAGCTTTAAATTCTTCACAGATATTCTTTGGGTTGTATTTTGGCAGAATGATTGATTTAATATCCTTCTTTAACTTTAATTTTTGATATTAGCAGTTCATAGTCTGTGCCACAATCTGCTGCTGATCTTGTTTTTGCAGAGAGAATAGAGCTTCTCCATCTTCTGTTTTCAATTATTAGAATATCTGATTTCTGTTTTGGCCATCTCGTGATGGCCGTTGCTTGGAGAATGTGATGAACAAACTCTTCACTTTACAAAAGTGAGTTAGGCACTCTCCTGCTTCATTTCTTGATCCTAGTCTACACTCTCCTACTGTGTTTGGCTCTGATCTGTTTCCCACTTTTGCATTCCTATCACCAACAATTACCAACTCGCCAACGATTACCAACTCATCCTCTTTTGATGTGTGATTAGTTTCTTCCTTTTCTGCCTCTGTAGCTGGAGCATGAACTCGGATTATGTTTATATTGATAAGGTTTCCCTGAAGTCTTGTTGATATTATTCAGTCACACTTTACATTGTATCCCTTGGCTGCTTTTGCGATATTTTTCCTCACTAATAATGGCATCCATTGCTTCTTAGATTTCTGTTTCTTTGTGAAATACTGTGTATTATCTGACTCAAAATGCTCCACTTCTATCCTCTGTAGCTCACTCACCCCAAGTATTACAATGTTTATACATTCTATTTCTTCTTTACTGAGCCAGTATAATGTTCTCTGAACTCTGACTACAACCCTGGAGACCAGGGTTCGATTCCCCATTCAACCATGGAAACCCACTGAGTGACCTTGGGTGCATCACTCTTAGCCCCGGTAAACCATGTGATGGATTTACCTTAGGGTCACCATAAGTGGAAATGACTTAAAGGCACCCAGCAACAACAGAGCCTCCCCTGATTCATGTTTCTCACATTCCATGTTCCTAGAATATGTGTTGTGCATTTTTGGAGTTTTGGAACTTCTTTTTAGCTCTAAGCACATCAACAGCTGCATTTCCTTTTGACTTGAATCCAGTTGCATTGTTAACCATCATTAGCCACAGCGCTAGTCGTACTTGTTCTCTGCTGTACCTCAGTACCTTCTGACCTGAAAGTTTTATATTCTGGCATTATCTTTTATTTCATTTTGGATTGTCTTATCATAGGGTTTTCATCATAAAGGACATTCAAAAGGGGAGTTCCCATGCCTCCTTCTGTGCGGTACTAATGAGTGTTAGCTATGGTGCCACTGCTGTTGTCTCTGAGACAGTGTCACCCTCATCTACTGCAGCTGTCCAGAAGCCAGTCTGACATGGGAGACCTTACTAGCAGCATTGCTACTATCCACATAGATTCTTGCCTCACAGGAGAAACAGTCCCACCATCACAGAAAGGTAGTGCCATGTTATGCTAACCATTGGGAATTTACAACAAGACCAGTGATCCAGTAGCTCAGTTAATACTACAATGAATTTGTGTAACCATTTTTAAAATTAAAGAGATTTTCTGTTGGCTTAATCCATGATTGAGAATCTCCTTACATTAAACAAGTTGCATATACACTTGACATTGGAATATATTATGTGGCTGGTTTATCATGGATACTGTGAATACTCTGTTATTTCAGAATCCTTGTTTGGAAAGGGAGCATACTTTTAAAAGAAGTTCACTCCAGAAAGTAGGGAATGGGGCACCAAGTATGAGCAAGGGGCATAATGGAAATTAATTGGGCATCATGTTAAGTAATATTACTTTAATCCCACAGCTTTGAGCAGTTGGACTGGATTTATATTTTATGGTCTGTGTTGGAAACTTGCATATTTTACGTTTTGGCAAGCACTCAGTTTTAGTGGTTCAGTTCAGGAAACACGCTTCTCTGCTCTCAAAGGCAGGAGTTCGTGCTCTGCATTATTCACCCTGGCATGGTACATATGGACAGTTTTCCCTGTTTGCTATCTTTCTGTTGAGCCTTTCACATCAGCTCATTTATCTTTCAGGTGTTATAATCATTGACCCTCAATCAGTATTACATTATCCAAAACAGGCAATTATCCACATTGTCACTTTTGCATTTGCTCTTTTGACCTGGAGGTCATGGAGGCCTAGTGTAACTGAATCCTACAAAATTATTCCCTTACCTGTCATATAAATAGTCATCCTGGCAAAATGAGGCCCATGGGGGCTTTTGCTGAGGTGTTGAGAAGGCCAGTCTAACTCGATCCTTTATTCTGCTCTTTAAGGAATGCAGTACTGTTTTGGCACTCCATCAAAATAAAACAAAGTTCCATTTTTGAGCCTCTTTTTAAAAAAAAATATTGAGCACCCCTGTGCTTACAAATGCTTCTTTGTGGCCTACTTTATTGAAATTTCCATTCAGCGCTTCCATCTGTTGGCTGTGTTTGCCACTATTCCTAGGGCAAGAATTCTACCTTTCACCTTCATTTGGGGGTGTAAGGTCATAAAACTGTCTGGATTATTTCTGCTATATTTATACCTAAATTAATATTACTTCTCTAACAGATTTAAAGCTTTTTAATTCCCCAGCTCATTATTCATGGTGAATTTATCCACTGAAGAGAATAACGTTTGTGTTCCGTAGAAGAGAAAACCGTTTTATATTAAAACAATGTTTTCTAAGGTTACTGTAGCCCTAAAAGCTTATTCATAAGAAATACATTTTTCACTTTTAAGCCTGGTTGTAGTTTAAACAGTATTGACTCTGTAGCCAGCTCTTGTTTCTAGAAATGGAAAAGATTTTGCTAGAAACTCTTTGTTGTTGTTGTTTCAAATAATTCTGAGTTTATTCAAAGCTAGCAAATATAGCTTAAATTTTGCACATATAGATGCATTCCTGGCTGCTACTGGAAATCCCAGCTCCACTGGCCTGAATAAATTAAAGAGAAGGAAGAGGATGATAGATAAGTTACAAAAGAGTGAGGTTCGGTGGAATAAAGTGATTATTCCTTAAATGCCTGAAATGATACTGACCTATCTATCCAATTATCTATCTATCTATCTATCTATCTATCTATCTATCTATCTATCTATCTATCTATCTATCTATCGTGAGCTCTCAGTATCCATCAGGGATTTGTTCCAGGACCTCCACAGATACCAAAAACCAGGGATGCTCAAATCCCTTCAGAAGTGTATTTAGTGTAAATAGTGCCTAGGGCAAGCATGAAAGTTGTGCCCCTACCTCTGCAGCACTTCCTCCCTCTCCTCTGCCACTGCCACCACCACTAAATCTTCCAGCATGGTTTTTTTTTTTTTTTTTTTGTGTCCCTGTGGCCATTCGTGCCCAGGACAAGTGCCATACTTGACCCATCCTAGATACGCTTCTGAGTCCCTTAATGTATCAAAGTCCACATTAGATAAAGGTACTCCATTCACATGGATTCAGCAGTACCTTCTACTCCATCACCGCCTGCAAGCACCTTAAAAAGAACTGGGGGAAGCGTGAGCCCCAGCTTCCCCACCCCACCCTGACAACCAGTTTCTTCTCTCCCTCCCTCTCCTTCTCTCACCACCAAGCACATTGAAGGCAATTTTCATGCGCAGGCACAAGCCCCAGCCTCCCCTCGCCTCCCCACCCCACCCCACCCCACAACCCAGTTCCCTCTCTTCCTCCCTCTTGCTCTCTTTTCCCTCCTCCACCTTAGTGGCTTCTTTGCCCTCAGTGAAACACCACTGAACAGCTTCCACCATTGTCTTCTCACAAGGCCACCAGGTGAAGCAGGGGAGAGATGAAATGTCTTACACCGCTGTTTTAAAATATTTTTTAAAATACAGTGTAGTATTATTTTTAATATTTACTTCTTTTTTATTATATTTTATTCATGGTGGGTTGAATTTGTGGGTGGTAAGCTCATGAATATCACAGGCCCACTATATTTTATTTATATCCCACCTGTCTCCCAAAATGAGACTTAAAGCAATTTACAACTTACATATGCAAATATTGTATGCAAATATCAATTGTGGCATTGTTATTGTAATTATATATTTTGATGTATATTTTTTGTGTTTGGGCACACTCCAGTGGACAAATGGCATACAAGTGAAAAAGTAAAATAAAAAATAGCCTTAAGAATTCTTACATAATTTTTCAAATTTAGATAACTGCTAAATAATGTGACAATATATCCAATATATAATCAGAGGTGGTCTTAGAATTCTTGTGAGCTTACCATCCTGTTTTATGACCTGATGAAAAACTGTGCAGTGTTGTCTTTTAAGCTTTAAGAATTATCTGAAATTGGGAAGGAACAGCATTCCTAATTGATCTGAAACTGTACTTTCTTTAAAATACAGTGCACCCTCCAAATACATGAAGGTTCTGTTCCAAATACCCTCATGTAAAACAAAAAATATGATTGCTCTGTCCCATTATCGTCAATGGATGCAATGTGCATGTGCCCATGCCAAGGCATGTGTGTGCTAGCACATATATTGACAATAATAGAACACAAGCCTTTGTGTGACTGTGCATCTGTCTATGTGGAGGTCATGTGAACAGAGGGCACACTGTCTGTAGGTCTTTTCTGGTTGACTTTAACAACTCTGAACATGGTTTTACCATGGAAAAGTAGTTTACAGATAAACATCATGGTGAGCACAGGAGGTACCCCATGGATAAACTTCGGCTTGGTGGCTCACAGGCCACCTAGATGTGGAATAACATAGACATTCCATTTCCTTATATTCTAGTATTCTATGATTTTATGATTTCACTTCTGAAGTTTCTAGAACATGAATGAAGAAAGCTGTCACATACAGATGAGACTGCTGTTGCTGTCTTCCTCATATCCAAGAATAATGGATCTTAAGTCATTTTAGCAACAAATCTGTGCACTTATACACCCTCCAGTTATTTGTTCTGGGTGATGGTTCAGTGGTATTTCATAGATAAATCATTCATTCACAGTTTATTGAGCAGTAACCATGCAGTGACATGACTCCACTTACAGTTTTCTTTGATATGTTGATAGCATGCCATACTCCATCATACTCTGTTGTTCCTAATTGTGTGGTAATTGCACAGCAATGACAGGGTTGTGTTTCCAGGCTTTATTGTTCTTCTTCCTTTTCTTCTGTTTTGTTATCACTGAAGAAATAATATATGAGGAAACATATTGGAAGAACATGAAGGGAAAGAAGATTTGACCAGTGCAGCATATTGGAAACATTACTGTTTCAGCTAATAAATGAATTTGGTCGGAAATATTTAAAAGGAATTTATATTAATTCCATTCCTGTGATACCTGCTGGTGAAAGCCAAACTGATCAAAGTCAAGTAGCCTTGATGACAACTTACTCAGGGCTTTGGCAGATTTTTATGTTCTTCTAACTGTGTGAAAGACTTTATAGACTGTATTTTGTCTCTCCATGTAGCAAAGACAGAGCAATAAATCAGGTCTCTAAAATCATGTAGCTTGTCGTTAAGCCCTTCAGATAGATCTGTTTAGAAAATGTTTTGAACTCTTCCGAAAGGAAGAGAAAAGGAAAGGTCAAAAGAAAGCTAATAAATAAATAGAAAGTAAGCTATTTAAATTTGCTATATTGTTTTATTTCTTATTTGATGTACTAATTTAGTATTATAATTTTTGTTTATTTATTCTTTTCCTCTTCTGGTGAATTCAAGGTGATAAATATAGTTCTTTCTCTGACCAGCTTATCCTTACAAACATCCTGTCAGGTTGAGAGAAACTAGTTGGCTCAAGGTCATCCCAAGAGCCAGTGTGGTATAGTGGTTTGAGCCCTGGGCTACAACCCTAGAGACAAGAGTTCAGTTCCCTGCTTGGCCATGAAAATGCATTGACTGACCTTGGGCACATCATACACTCTCAGCCCCAGAAAACCCTGTGGTAGGATCACCTTAGGGTTGCCATTAAGTCAGAAACAACTTGAAGGCACACAACAACAACATCCAGTTAGTTTCATTGCTATGTGGGTATTTCATACCTCCAATGGTCCGGAATTGATAAGGACAGTCCTGATTAATCTTCTGTTATCCCACTTTTTTATCTGCTTTCGAAATGTCTAAGTTTCTCTCTTCTTCATCCTCTTTCCTTCCTTTGTGACTTGCTTCAGTTGCTGCAAACTGAACTCAAAGTGCAAAAGTAGTTTGCACTCAGTTGACTCAGCAGAGAGGAGAAGAGAGGGGGGCAAAATCTTGTCCTTTCCAGTAGGCTCAGTTCAGCAGCAGCGTCTCCTAGCTTGTGTTTGTGGATGCTGCTAGGATTGCAAGAGGACATCTGTGCAAATGTTTATATATAACACACTCATTGATCGCATTACATTATTGTGACCAGACTTCATATTAAGCATATTTCTCTTGACTCTGTTTTGTATTTGTTGCAGCTATTTGATTTTGCTGAATGAGACTGTGCATGGGTTACTTTATGGTATGGAATCTGGTCCTTCTTTTATTCTGCTCTTCTTCTTGAAAGCAACATAAAAATAACAACGATATTCATTCATGGTTGTGAAATTTCCTAGCCTTCCACCAAAGTGTGAATTAATCTAGAATTTTTAAAATACAGCTCTGTTTGGAATAATGTAGTTAAGAACTGCAAGCTCTAAAGGCAGATTTTGTACTGTGGGTATATTAAAATCAAGCAGTAAAAGATGTTCTCTCTCTTTTGGTTTCTTCTGAGCCTGAAAATATGTATGACATCCTGCTCACAATTTTAAATGTCTGTCATGTATTTTCTCTTAATTTTGGACCACCTCCTGATATATTTGGTGTGGCAGTCATGTCAGACTGTCTCCTTCAATTACAAGAGCAACGTGAGAACGTTTAGGTCTGCGGGAGGAGCCCCAACAACATTGCCTCCTCCAAAAAACTGGAATAGGATCCATGGGAAGGATCTACAAGATCCCATGCAACCAGGAACTTCTTACATTGCTTTTATGTTTCAGAAAGGAAATACTTTGCAGGGGCACCATACCACAAAAACCATGGCCCTTTTTGCACGGAATTTCTGAAGTGAAAGGGCCCCTTGAGCGTCGCGTAAATGTGAGGAGCAGTCCATACGATGCACTCACATTTGCGCGACAGTCAAGGGCCTGACGCGGACCGCGCATGCATTTTTTCATTTTCAGCTCATAGCCGAAAATGCTGCGCAGTTGCGCATCACTCCGGGGGCCCGCACACACTTACTTGGCGTGCAGAGCCTCGGGAGCCGGGCCAGTCACGCGTCCTCTCCTCAGTGCAGCCTGGGAGGTCCTAGGCTGCACTGCGAATGGAAGAGACGGGGCACTCGCGCAACAAGGAAGGAACTGTGGAGCCAAAGCAGGAGCGACATGGGAGTGTTCCTCCCAAGCCTTCATGTGCGAGCCAAGCAGCCCAGCACCGATAAAAGGTAAGGTGCGAAAAGGGACCATGTCAAGAAGAGTCCTTTAAAAGACAGTGTTAGAAAGTTTCTCTCTCTCTCTCTCTGCCTGCCTCTCTCTCTCTCTCTCTCACACACACACACAAACACACACACCCCTACAGCTTATCTTCTACCCTAAAGAGGAATGTATGCTGTATAGTTGCCTCACTTAGCATAGGGTCTCCATTTAACATATCACCATGAAAGAAGACAAGAAAGGACACAGATATTCATAAAAGTGTTTATGCTAGCACACACACACACACACAGATCCAAATTTGTATATGATTAGTATAATAAGTAGACATATTGTAGATCTCACCGTAAGTAGGACAACTGTGCCAGGTGACCTGATGTCCGTCCAAGTGTTCATTGTCTGCTATCCACATGGTCATTGTAGATGGGCAATTTCAAGATCCATACGCCTACTACTTCTGAGTCAACTAAGCCAGACTTGATGTGGACAGTCCTTCAAACAGTGGGTGCCTTCAAACTGGGGTCTGTCCTCTTTGGAGCATATGGCTACTCTAACTTATGCGACTTTGCATAATAAAGTGGGCAGAGGTGTGGTTTAGGGGCCATTTGTCCCCCCGGACCCAAGTCAGGCTATACTTGCACCTTGGGGTAAACATTAGTAATAGCCAGAATGGTACTAGTAGTTTTCCAAAAAAGGAGGTTTGGAGCGTAAAACAAGCTCTGGGGGAGCATGCCTACTTTTGGGGGGATAATTGCTCCCTCTGGGGATTTTCAAGGGACTCTTTACAAAAAAGAATTCAGGGCCAGAAGGGATGCCAGTGACCTCAGAGAAAGTCTGCAGAAGCCACAAGATTCCCACTCCTTGTTGCAGAAGAATACAGACTATATGTCAAAGAGGAGAAGGTTGGAAAGTACGATGTGCCTGGGATGAAGCATGAGTGACTGCAATGGGGACTTGAAAGCAAGAAACAGAGATCTTTGCTAAAAATGCTTGCAAGTTCCTAAGGAGTGGCTGACAAGCACAGGTGTTTTCTTGCAAAATGGTATATGCAAAAGTGTTGAGTGTTTATGGTAGCATTCTATGTGTGTGTGTGTGTGTGTGTGTGTGCGTGAACTCACATACATAGTACACGTATAGCAAGGTCTAGAAGGAATCTTCAGGCTTGTGATTCAAAACTGAAGCTCAAACCATTGTGGCACTAAATGTGTTACATGCTGCTTGTAATTTTGAAGCAACAATTAATAGCAGATGGGGAAGGAACTACAAAAAAGTGTTTCACTCTTTCTTCCTCCATCTCAGTTGCAATGAACATCTCCCAGCTGCTGGTCAGAGAATCAGTTTTAAGGGGGGGGGTGGAAATCCTTGTTCCAGTAAAGAACACTGCCTCATGTATGCTGTAGAAAGTATGTGAAGCTTTTAGCTGTTGGGATATGTAGTGGGATATGTAACTGCAATAGCAGAACAAATGTGCCAGTGGACCAACTTCTACCAAGATATCATGTTTTCCAGGAACACATATCTTCTGCCATTATGAGGTTTTTGTCTGTGGAAGGAAGTTGCTGTCTATTGGCTTCCCTTGAAAACTAAAGATGGGTTACTTTTTTTCATGTAAAAACATGTCAACTTTCCCTTCCTTTCTCCCTTTCTCTCTCTCTCTCTCACACACAGACTTACACACACATGCCTACTCTCTTCTTTTTAAATGAAAACTGTGTGCTCTGTTTTGCTCGGCTTAAAAGTTTTCCATACTAAAGAGTTTGAAAGAAAACCAGTTCAGCATTTTTAGACTTAGAAGGACTGATTTATTTTCCACTGATAGGACATAAAAGTGCCTCTTTGAATTGTGCCTGTATGTTTTGGAGTTATACTGTATTTGCTTTACTAATGAACACTGAAATCTGCAATTGTATATATGAGTTTCAATAGGCCTGCATATTAAACTGCTCATATTTCCTGTTTTAAAAGCTCATATAAGACCGAAGCACTGAAAATGTTTATCTTTTGCTATTGGATCTCTGCAACTCTACAGGGTGACACACAAACAGCCTGAGTAGCTACTAATCAAACTCTTTAAAGCCGCCAAACTCACTTTTTGTCTTTATTATGAAACTAAGATTTGGTCAACTGAGGTCAAGTTGTGCACTTAACACAGCTTTTCGTTATAGGCAGTGAACTCTGTAACAGAGACTAGAGTCATATATAAACACAGAACTTTTCTGCTGCTGCTCAGGGCTGGGATTAAGTTGGATCACCTAGTCTTCTGCTTTTAATGAAATTCTCTCCCTTCTATTTTTTTGTTTGGAAGACAGTCCAAAGTTATCTCATGCTAATTTAGTTAGGCAGTGCCCTCCAGGGATGTCACAGGCCTCCATGACCCCTCCAGAGAGACTCCGGGAAGGGATGAGGAGAATTAAACATTCCTGAGAAATTGCAAAGCAAGAGCCCCCAGAGATTTTGTCGAAAAACTAGCTCCAGACTATCTGCCAGAGACCCAAGTCACCTTTTCAGCACTTCCTTGACATCTCTTTGCCGGTCCCATCTGGCTTGACTCAGGGGGTCACTGTGGGGACTGGGAAGAGGTGGCAGTGAGAAAGTGTGGAATTCAGGGGAGGTCTGATTTACGCTGTTTGTGTGGGATATATCAGATAAATGGAAAGAGCAGCTCCAGAAAATAATAGATCTTATTTCACTCCATTGGTTTCCTCCCTGTATTTGGAGGGATTTTTTTTTATTAAAGATCCTAAATAAGGAGATTTAGCAGTTCATTAGCAGCAGGATAATTTGATGGAAGTTTCTGTGTCTTTGGATGTGTGTGACAAATGTATTTAAAGTTTATTTTTCTGTGCTTAATCTTGCAGGCTTTTGCTATTCTGGATTTGTTTTAATGGTTTTACTCATAGCAAGTATTATAGCCATGTCCTTATTCTCCATAGAGCAAAGCTGTTTTAACTGTTTAAGTTTTCAAATCAGGCAGGAATGCTCCCACATTTCATTTCCGTTGCATGAAATTCTTTACAGTATAACTTGAGGAGAGTTAAAACATGCATCTCCCTCTGAGGAACAAATAGATGAGGATCTCTAGAAACTGGCTAGTGTTACTTGTTATCAGATATGAATGCAGTTCTTAACATTGGATCCACATTCATGGGGAAAGAGGCATGAAGAATCAAAAGAAAAAACTAAGCACTCTAACCTTCTTTAGTTTTCAAACTTTTGCAATTTAATGTTTAGGATGTATACATTCCCAATAATACCTAAAATGTCACCAGATACATATGGGTTTTTTGTTGGTTTGATAGAAATGGCTTGAACACACCATTTGTCTCTGTTATATTGAAATGCACAAAATTATAGATAATTGTGCTGGTTTATTAGAAAAGACCTATAAGCTGCAATAGAATAGTATTCTCATTAGGACCAACTGAAATGTTTCAAAGTACAGTAATGATCAGATTATCAGAATCTTCATTGGTTTTGTTACAGTTGCAGAATTACAATGAGCTTGAATAAGAGCTTTGAGGCACTCAAAAATTTGTGCACTATTTTGTCACATTTTAGCTGATCCTAATAAAGATATTAATATTACTGTGACTGTTAGATAGTTCCTTCCTTTTATGGAACAAACAGACAGACAAACAGAGCTGTGCTGGTTCATATGGGAAAAAGAACTCGTAAGTCCACAGGTAGGTAGTACCTTTATTAGGATCAACCAAAACGAAACGCAAGCATTCAGGTTGGTGAGTTATTCAAAACTCTTTGTGAGGCTAAGTGGTACAAAAAACTGGGGATAAGAAAATAAATAGAATTAAGAATAGCTTGATAAAGTATAGCCATAATGGAGGTCCTCCAGGTTCATTGAGAGGGCAGCATTGTTGTCCATAGCTAGAGGAACAAATGTTGCATGTGCCATGTTGTGTCTGGATACCATCGTAATCACCTGGAAACCCAAGCACTTTTGGCAAGCTTCCTGGATGCCACAAAACTGCAGCCAGTAGAGTGGCTGATTGGCTGGAGGCAGACTCTCTCCAGCTCTCCTGAGATTTTCATCCAATCTGCTGAGGAAGCATAAAACCATCCTGCTGGACCAGACTCCTCATTCAGACACCAATCTTCATCTTCCTTACCTATGTAGTGTTACAGGGAATTGTTTTATTGAATATAATTTGGTATGCTCTGTCCAATATATGTTATAAGATTGTCACAACTTCTAATGGCTTTGCATAGTTTTGAGGAAGATGAGGCTGACCCACCCAGTTGGGGCTTCCCTGTGGGATTTTGGGGGTATAGGCAACACTCTCCAATGGGAAGGGTGCACTAGCCTCTCTCCCAGTTGGCAGGAAATTCACACAGTGTTTTTTATCCATGTGGAATCCCATATCTACCACTCCAGCTGGTTCACAGCTGTCGGTCTGGGCTGTAGATCATTGGTGGATAATCAGGTTGTCTGGTGCTCAGATTTGCCTGCTTGCATGACCAAGCTTTTCCTGGCTGTAACCAGTAAAAGTTATGGCCTTTTCAAACCCAGCATCATGGTGCCTGTGTGGATTATTGCAAAATATAGCCTCTCCTAGCATAGCCACTGCACATGCAAAGGTCTGATTTAAAGAGTCAAAACACCACAGCAAAATGCCATGGTAACAATTCTGGAACTCAAAATTTTTCTGGAAGCCTCAGTGAAATGATTAGATGCCACATGTTTAATAGATTTACACTGAATGTATGATATATGTAGACTAAACAAGTTCATGTAAATACTCACCATGATTCACTAGTAGCAACTCTTCTGGCTGTATGTATGCAATTCTGTATTGCAGGTGTGGCAAACCATAATGTGAGGGCACAAAAACCATCCCCTTCCAGCCTCCATGAACCAGATGATGACAGCAGCATCCACTTAAAATGTACCTCAGGAATGACCAAGCTATACATGCATTTTACAAGCTCTTCAGACATGATCTCTGGCCTGTTTAAAGGGTCAAATTAGTTAAGCCCCACACACAAGCGTACATATCTGAAGTTCACACGGGGAAATTGGAACTGGAGGAGGCTGCTGGCTTTGGAGAATTAGTAGGAAGGCTGTCATAGTGAGGCTAAAATGAAAAGGAGCAAGGCTCATGGTGATATAAGCTGTCTTGTTGCTAGTATAATAAAATAATGATATCCATCTGAACTACTTCCTTCTCTTACTGTGGAGTTTATTCTTAGTCATACACACTCTCTTCAGGCTCTTAAGAGTGTCCTTATACTTAAAAGTGATAATGACTCTTATTTTGTTGTCTTCAAAAATGTAATTTCTTATGGTTTTAAGCTGTGGCAATGGTCTCTTCATTCACATACATGATTAATCCTGTTTTCTTCCGAAATGGAGATGGAAGCACATAGAGAATAACTTCATCTGATGCCAAGAAGTCTTCTGTCCAGTTCTTGCATCATAGTGCACCCAGTGTGATGAGTACTTTCAAGGGGATTATGTTGTTACAGCAACAAACCAACACTTGAAATATGTAAAGATCTACTCAGGTCCTTTATAATAAGCACATGGCCTTGAGTAGTCATTTCCTAGCATTCATTCCTATTACTGCCCAAGCCTGACCACATTTTGGTTGCCACCCTTTAGTTCTGCAGTGATTAGGTCAATTATATTTGGTGACTGTTTTGGGTGTTCTTTTAATGGAGTATTTAAACATCATTTGTATATCAACTAGAGAAAACTGATTCTTACTATGACCCTCACTCCCTTTAAAGTATCATAAATCCTGGAAGTTGCATTTGGACTGACACCTTATGCTTACCCAATGGTGATAAAGGTATATTACCTCCAGATATCACCAGTGAAGAAGATGTTTCCCTGTCTCCAGATGCTCCTCTCTATAAGAGCCCAGTACCAGTGGTTCCCATCCAACTTACTCAAACCCATTCACCACACAACCAAAAAGTGAACTTTTAGATAACTTTTCCTCCTCTGAAAAAGATCAGAGATTTTCTAGGAGAGAAAATGCTATGAAACTGGGAATTGCTTTGCTCCGTACTGCAGTTTGCTTTGCCCCCTATTGAGAAGGGTAATGAATAGTCATCAACTAGTCAAACATCCAAGGATGCTGAAACAAATCTGAGGTCTCCAGCTAAGAGGACAAGTCATTATTTCCACCAAAAGTACTGTAGGTTCCTTTCTATTTTTGTTGCTAGATTTATCAAGAGAGCAAAGCTTCCTCTAGATTAGTCAATGAATCATATTTTTCTTGCCACAGAAAGAAAGGGAGTGCCCAAAGGATGGCCTTGATAAGTAACCCAACTAGGTCACTATTTTTCTGGCCAAGAGTCATGATTGCACTGACAGATGAATTGAATAGGTTGGATAGATCCTGCATAACAACACTGGAAACTTTTCCTGTAGATGCTTTTGAGTCACAACTCCAATCAATGCCAGACAGCATGGCTAATGGTCAGGGATGATGGGAGCTACAGTCTAAACTATCCAAAGGCCACCAGGCTTAAGAAGGCTGTGTTAGATGTAGTGCTCAGAAATTCACTTAGTACTTCTGCATTTCTCTGGTGCAAATGAACAAGATTTTTCCACCAGTTCTGAGACCATGCAGGAAGGGCTATTCAGAATGTCTTTCATGGCTTCCTTAGAGACTCTTTGCCAAATTTGATCCACTTCACTATTGGAGCCATTGTACCATCTGCTGTTAGCAGCAGAAATACATGCCAGAGAGCATGATCCAGCCTGGCTGAAACACCATTTTCTGGTGGTAAATTATCAGACTAGGAATTTGAATGATTCTGTTGTAGAGATCCAAGACAAGAAGAGAGATCTTCTGATAGCCTGAAAAAAGTGACATATTGTTGATGTTGTTTTCATGGACATTAGTATTATACCTGCTCCTCGCTTTGTCCATCAAGCAGATTCCCTAATCAGTGGTTCCAAGGGGTCCAAGTCCAAGTTAAAAAGGGCCCAGTGTTGTGAATCTTCTTCAAGTGAAGAATATTAATGACTCTGAAAATAGCACCAAAATGTGTTGATTTTTCCGTTCAGTGCAGCTTTTTTAAGAGTGGTGTCATTTGCTTGCTGTCTTGAACTTTCAAAAATTGGAACAATTTTTTGGGAAAAAAAATAAAAACAATGTGAGAGTTGGAAGACTGAAATTCAGATCTTCTCACCTATAGTTTTCCTGATTTTTTACAGACAGATCATATTTTCCTGACTTGCAGTTTCTTCTGTGAAATGGCAATGAAAAAGGCCAGTGTACTTTTTGAGAAGGATAAAGAAAACAAAGCACTCAGCACATCTTAAATGACAGATGCTAATACAAGATGAAAAATGACTCTGGATTTCTTTTCCTTAAAAAAAAAATAGAGTGATATATTTAAAAGCTTATTTAAACTTCTGTTGTCAATGAGATTTCCCAACAAGCAGCTTTGCTATTTCACTTTGCCTGTGGCAAATAGCTAAAGATCAGTTATAAAGCCTTACACAAATACTTTCATATATTGAAGGAACAGTATTTTGACACTCACCAATACACGGAAAAAGACAACTCTACTTTAACGGCTCACAATACAGTAAGAGCATTGTAATTCACCTGAAGCAAATGACAAAAATATTAAAATGAATTAATGCCGAAAAGTTCCCAGCATTCATATTATCCCACTCTCACTATTTTCCCAAGCATTGATTTCCATTGTCTTACAATACTGCATCGAGTAACATAGAACAATTAGACCATACAAATGAAGCGGAAAAATTATTCCAGTGAATCTTAGTTTATTCCTTCCAGGCATCCCAACATGCCATGGGACATGACTCTTTTTTTCCGCTGTAGTGTAGTTGACCAAGGAGTAGTTGCAGCTGATGACTTCCATGTCAATGGGGTGGCAAATCTGCACCTATTTTTAATCCAGATTTTAAAGGCTGTACCCAAGGTCTTGAACCCTATCACCAAAATGGGATCAACATCTTGGATAGCTCCTTGAAAATTAAGACTTAAACTCAAAATGGACTCCCTACTCCATAAACATGGAAATTTAGCAGCTGCCATTGGCTGTGAGCAATGATTAAATCATGGGTTGAGGTAGCTGAAGAAATATATCACCACCATTTACAGGTATAAAGATAGTTGCTTTTGCAGCCACTTGCCGGAACTGGGAAAAAAAGTACAATAGAGGAAGGTCTACATGGATGACTTGTGCTAAGTATTTCAGGTATCATATTTCAGGTTACTAGTTATCATTATATTATTCAGTGACAAGTGTACATGGAATATAGCTGTATTCCTGGTAATGTTAACCATAAATTGAAGCCTCTCATGCTAATATTCTACTGAAGGAGAAAAAGTGAGATTTATTCATGCATATCTCTCCCCTTTCACCCTGGCAACACGCATACTTAAACCTGAATAGTATTGTGAACATTTTCTGCTCTCTCCACTCTGGACTGGTAAAGTCATACCATGCATTAAACAGCATCTCTACAGCCTCCTTCTCCTACAGTAATGATTCTGTAGATCAGTGCCTTGGTATAACCATTGCTAAACATGCCTGTATCCCATGCCAGCAAAAGGAACTATTACTATAAGATATAATTAGATATATTTAAGTTTAAATTGCAGCCAGTTGTACATACTAAAACTGCCGTGCTGTTTCTTTTCCATATCTCATAAGAAACTAAAAAATCTTCATTCCATAAATTCTAAAATGCATAGGGAATGAAGTATCTCTTTTTTCAATAAATACTGTTGTTTTGTATGGTTGGCTAATTTTGCAGGCAATTAGAATGATGATCCATATAGTGCATAAACTGGTGCATTGTGAATCTGCAAATAAAATATGATTTAAAATTCAACATTTGTCCTTCCAGATGAAGTATATAAATTGTTCTAATGATAATCATATGGCACAATCACAACAATCTATAGAAAATTATAGCAAGAATTCTCAGAATTTTTCAAATTGCCAAAAATATCATCTTCAGCAATTGTGGCCTGAAAGGACATGTGTGGCAAGACACTTGGGAAAAAGTTGACAGATGCTCTTGTTAAATGTATTTTGAATTATTTTACAGTGTTTCAAATTTGACTGAGATTTATATATGTCAGCAGCTAACCAGATAAAAGTAGGGTTTTCAGATGTGTTCTGGAATAATTTTTAATGTAAATACATTCCTTTTTGTGTTTTTATTTTGCCTGCCATTGGTAAGTGACTAAAAAAAATTAGGAAAAGCGTGTATCCTAAAAACTCTACATTGCTAGGTCTGCGATCTCTTAGCTCATAAGTCTTTGAAAAAAACTTTGAATCAAAATTCATCCATTTTAATGTAAAACAGATATTATCAGTTTTAAGTAAATCTTAGCAAACTTTCATTATTGGATTCCCTTCTCCCCCCTCTTTCAGACAAATAGCACCATACTGATAAAGTCACTTTTCAGCAGTATGGTGGTTTTGCTACCATGAACACTTGGAAGCTTAGTCTAAATGAAGGAGTCAAACAACATAGTTAAATTCAGCCTTGATTAACAAGACTTGTATTCATGGGTGACAGAAAAGTTAATAAGTTCTCTTGGTTGGAATTGATGAGAGGTGATTATACTTGCTTCAGTTTCTCCACAAAATGGACATACACACATACATATATATGCAGGTGTGTGAAGAGGAAGAATAAGAGAGAGTAGAATGCCCATCCATAATGTTTAGTGACAGTGATACCTGGGGGATTCTGGGAGTTGTAGTCTGAAAAAGCATCTTCTTCAAGCTGTCTTTTAAGTGTAATAATCTTATTCATATTTTTCTTTCACTTCTTAACTAACACAGGTGTGAATAGTTGAGAAAGCAATCTTTTCCTGAAAGTGCATTGGATTGCATGAATATTGACTTGACACCTGACATCTAAACCCTTGGACTGCCAAACTTTGCCTGTAATGCCAACATAATGTCCTTGGCATAACATCCTCTTCTTTGATGTTACACTAGATCAACAAAAAATATTCATCCTCACCCCACCTCTAGTCAGTTAGGGTCCAGTAATAAGTTTACAAATGTTGTTTGCAGGGAAAATACTGGCACATGCAGAGCATGAATTCAAGTCAAATAATTATGACAGTATATTTGTATACTGGATTTTGTTATGTTTCTTTCTATATACCGACAGTATTATATTCATCTTATATTAATTATTGTTAAGAATGCGATTCACATAGGAGAATTCTTATCATAGGCCATTTCTGCATTACAGTGTTCTAGTGCTATTATTCCACTTTCAAGATCCTGTGGAATTCTGGGGTTTGTAGTTTCCCGAGGCCAAAGAGCTCTTTAGCTGAGAGTTCGAAATGCCCCTCCCTAAACTGCAAAGCCCAGGATTCCAGAGGATGTTGAAAGTGGAATCATCGTGCTATAACAGGCTTGTGCGGAAATGGCCATAGACTTTGTGCTGTTATAGACTTTATACTGGCAGATGATAGACATGGAATTTTCTGGACACTTCAGACCATTCAGGAAACAATTTCACTATAAAAAATTAGGGCCTCTTAATGTCTTTTGTTGCTGTTGTTGTTTTTGTATTCAGTAATTCACAAACATTTAGTAACAAGACATTATGCTGCAAATAAAACCATCTTGGAAATCCATTGCAACAATAAGTAAATGTCTGCCCATCTCAGTAGGCCATTCTGCCAAGAAATTGAAGAAAACTTTGGCTCTTCCTTCACCTCTGCAAAAAATTCCTCAAATATGTGACCTCATGATGGTTAAAAGATAGCCAGACTCAGGCAGTGATTTTATCGCAGATTGAGGCCTAGCCATGTCATGGGTCAGGGGGTTCAGCATGTGAACAGGAAGGTGAGAACTGCTGAACTTTTACCTCAGTTGTGCAGCCCCATCAGAGAATAAATGGAGCAAATCATTGTACAGCTGCATAAAGATGTGAATAGCTCAGTATCTATTGCACAGAGGTCTTTGTGTTCTAGACATGATCTAGCATTATGATTGGACTGACTAGACTGCCGCTTTGTAACAATTACTAAGCCATTATCACACAAAAACACAGGATCATTTATCTCCTAATTTAAATGTCACCTGTTCTTCATTTGCAAGTCAATAACCATTCATTATACTCTGTGGAAGTTTAAACAAAGATTTTCCCCTCTGTTAAAACCTGTAAACTATTGAGTAATGGCAAATACATTTAAAACTGCAGTATTTTCTTATTTGTTCTTGTTCTAAAGCTGAAGTCAATATTATATAAACCTAGAAACTGCTGGATCAAAAACCAGTAAAGAAGGCAGATGGCTAGGATTTTAGCTGTTATGTAGGTGTATATAGTTCCAACCTTGTTTGACTATGTAATATTTATTGATAAGGTAACAACTGGTGAAGCAGTGATCATCATATTGCTTACAATCATTCCTTATCATAGTATAAGATAAGAGGTATTAAAATGCAAATATGAACTTGTTAAACTAAATAGTGTTTATTTTCAAAACACAACACAAAGTACAGCACAGGTTGAGCCTCCATTATCCAAAATGCTTGAAACCAGAACTGTTCCATATTTCAGGTATTTTTTAAAATTTTTATTATTATTTTGGAATACAGTACTTTTTTGGAATAGCCTTGTGTTTCATTCCTTCTCCACTTGTGTCGTATGTGAGACGTGAGGCTGGAGAGAGACTGAGAATCTGTGAAATAACTGGAGTCCAAGCATTGTTCACAGCATGAATTCATATCTCCCACCATTTCACAGATCCTTGGTTTCTTTTTGCCACTGGACACCTGATTTCACCTTCAAGTGGCAGCTGCAGCACCCCTCAGATCTGAGAGATGGATAAGCAGGAGCATCACAGCCTCAAAGGCAGGAGTAGGCAGCTGGCAGCAAAAAGAGAGATTGAGAGAGATTGAGAGAGAGAGAGAGAGAGAGATTGATGATCTGAGAGACAAACAAGCAGGAATGCTATAGCTGCTGCCTGGAAAGCTGAAGCAGGCAGCTTGCAACAAAAAGTTTCAGGAGGTTTTGGATTTCGGATTTCTGCATAAGGGAGGCTCAACCTGTAGTTAAGGTCTCATAAGACACGGGCCTGAATCCAGTTGCTCGCCTCAACTAGAGTAGACTCATTGAATCAGCTGCTGAAGGGCATATCAGCGCATATAAGTTCTACTGATTCAGTGGGTCTACCGTAGCTGCATAACCTCCAACATTTCACAGATGAAATGTATGGACAAGCAAGGTCAGAGAGTGATGAAAAAGGTGTGGTCTGGGAATCAGCATACAAAAATACCACTGTAAGCAAAGGGCACCTGGAATTTATGTATCAAGTTTATGAAAGCCTGGGGGAAAAAATGAACCTGCTGGAAAAGAGAAGATTCCTCCCTTTCCTCTCCTCTCCTCTCCTTCCTGTTGAGTTAAATGAGTGGAAACTACTTTTGCACTTTGAACTCAGTTTGCAGCAATTGAAGTACACTGAGGGTAAAAGAGGAAAGGAGGAAGAGGAAAGAGAAACTGGAGCATTTTAAAAGCAGCTAAGAAAGTGAGATAGCAGAGAATTAACTAGGATTTTCCCTGCCAAATCAGGATAATTGGGGTTATGTTGTTGGTTATAGGACATAATCTGTAGAACAAGATAATATTTTTGCTGAATTGTTGTTGCTTTCTTATTTACCACAAAACACCAAACAAGCACACACAAATCCTAATTAAATATTTTCTGGGGCAGTAGGAGGGCTTCAAATAAGATTTTATCTTTTTAATAGTTTCTAATGAATTCTTTTAATCTGTTTTGTAAATGGGATCATTATTTTAATGCAAAAGTTACAGCAAGCAAATAAACAAGCTGAATATATTGATTTTCATGAAAATAACAGCAGTTAAATGCCATTATCTTATTCAGTTTGAAAAGCATTTTAAAACAACATTAAAACATATTAGAACTGTGTACTTTTGAGAGCATAATTCAAAAGCAATATAGGGTGCTCCTCATATATTGCGGTCATGTACATGGTATCAGTGACATACACAGATGTCCCGTGGAAGCATATCTTGCCAAGTTGTAAACGTCCTGGATGTTGTGGACAAAAACAAAGACTACTGTAGCACCTGAACTCAGAACACTGGTAGCTGCAGTCAGAGGAGTGCTAGCTATTTCCCCAATTTTTAAGGAGTAGAACATATTGTATATTCAATGGCAAAAACTTAGGTACATAGAAAAGAATACATTTGATGGGAAAAAATGGAAAGTTGCTCTGTGTCTGGGCTTTGTGTTGTATTTACTGAAATTAGTGGGTTGTATTTTGAAGCAATTTGGAATTGGATCACTAGACTCTTGCCATCTGTGATGTATCTTTACCTTATTTTACCTAGTAGCTGCTGTCTCTTATCGAACTATGATATGATAGAAATGAAAAGAATGGATTGATATGATTACATACCTGATGATAACACTAATATTGGATTTGTTTTGTTTCTCTAAATACACTGAACTTGTCTTGGCTTTTGATTTAACATATTAAGTAGAAGTGCTACAAAAATCCAGAAAGCAGCTTGATAGCCGCCAGGATAAAGTAATGTGTCTGATACTACAAGCTTTTTTTTTTTAGTGTGCAGTTGGAAAAACATTTGTGCAGTTAGAAAACTGATTAATGCGCAGTTTGAAAAATTGAAGGGAAACTAGACATGTTCACTTATTGTTTATTATTAAATGACAAGGACTACCTGCACACAAATTAGCACTCTGTTTCAAAACAAACTACACAAGCATATTAGACTTCTTAGCCAGTATCTTTGCCTTTTCATCTATAAAACTAACTACACTATTAGCTATGGAGTAAAATGGACTAGTTTATGTTATTGGCCAAATTGTGCTGATTAAACAATCTTGGTGGAAACAGGAGAAGCTCAGTTTTGAAGAAGTACCAATTTTGGCAGACCAGTTTGGTGAAACAGCAGGAGTGATGTAAACATCAGTGGAATGAACATCAATGAATTGAGGTTTACGTTAGTGCATGAGCCAGTGAATTTTCCTTTTGGTTAATTAGCAATGCAGATTCATAAATTAATCACTGTGGTTATAGTACATAAGAAAAGACTGATTTTTGTGAACAAATGGCAGTGGTGTAGGGGCATGGGGGCAGAGGGGGTGATTCGCCCCAGGCGGCAATGTTACTGGGGTGTCTCAACCCTTAGCCATGCCCCTGTGCACAGTGGTCACACCTCTCACGCTGTAGCCCTCCCCCTCCACACTCCAAGCTCCACCACTGACAAATACCCACTGTTAAAATTTGTAAGCAAGAGGTAGAGCACATTTTGTGTGTGTTTGGCTTTTCCTTATGGGGCTGTCCAGTGAGGAATTTGTGCAGTTAAAATATCTGCATAGAGTATAAACTGATTAAAGACACAAACAATGATTTAGATTAAACTATTCATGTTTCTCAGGTGAAGTATCATCTCATGTAGAAGCATGTTTCTGATATCATTTCAGGAACAAAATGAACTGTTTTGTAGATTTGTTGGCATTAATAACATACTGTTACTTCAGTAGCAGCCAAGATTTTAACCACCATGTGTTAGAAGGTCTGGTTTTCTTGGAAACATCAGTATATCTAAAATTAATCACTGTACAAATTCCCACAGTACACAAGAGAGTGGGTGTAGTCCAGTCGATAGTGTCTTTCTTTCTTTTTTTTCATCCGTATGTGCCTCTAAGAAGCAAGATCTAGACAGAAGTGATGAATTCGTAACTTCCTGAGTCAAAAAGATATCATAAGAATAGGACTTACTATACCTCTTCAGATAAGGATTTAATAAATGCAATTGAGAAGCTGGAGGACTGGGGGCGGGGACAGCAAACAGAAGTCTTTTCCTCACCACAAAAAACTGATGTATCATAACTGAGATAGTAAAATAGAAATCACCAGCTTTCATAAATTTACCCAAACTGGTTTTTTGAGCCTAATTTGTTCAAAGGTATGGGTCCAGTTGTAGAACTGGAACATACTAGTGAGATCTTTGCCTGGACATTTCAGCTGTAAAAAATAACCTATAAATAAAATAGTTCTGTGAGAATGCTTTCATTCTCTCTATATTCCTGTTGTGGGGTGTGGTGCAATCTGAACTTTTCAGGTGGTATTTACTAAAAGAAACTGAGCTGTCCCAGAGGTTATATTAATCTGATTTGCAGAGTATCCACTAGCATCTGGGGACCTACTAAAATTGTTTTCTTTAAATGTGATGTGAAGAGGTCAATGCAAATAGCATTGTGGGTTACCCTACAAGATAGCAGCCCCTTTATACCATATGGAGAGAATTTGAATTATTGTGTTTGCATGCTGATTATTTATTAAACAAGGGTTCAACCTTACAGGTAGCTCCCTGTTTCTTTCACTAAGGGATTAAAGTTTTCCAGTCGTTTTGGATTGATTTTCAGTGGTAAGTTTTTCTCCAGATAGCGTTTCAGCATAGCAGTGTGGTCTAGTTGATTTGAGTGGCAGACTGGGAGTCAAAAACCACCAGTTCTGCTCTGTGCTTAGTTGCTAACTCAGTGCAGGATGCTGAAGATATTTCTTGCTCTTGAGCTCTCCTCTTTGCTTTTTCTCTGCCTCAGCTCTTTAGAAATGAAAGCTCCATGTTGCTGTGGGCTTCTGTAGTATCAGACCTGTTTGTGCCAGCTTGCCACCAATTACAGTAACATGAGGAAGGGCATGTGATCCTAATTTATTTGAAAGCTTTTGGTTTATTTTGAATGGGGGAAGATATGTGGAAATCTGAATTTTGCCTTTATGAAAGCATCTTTGTAAGTTTTTTAGCCAACTAGCAATATTAATGTGGGGTATATTAGCTAGGTATATTAACACTATTGAGTTTATATTTTATGTATTTTTAATTCACTTAAATTTAGTAAGTGTATTTGGCCAAAGAAAATGGGATGTTCTACAAACAAAAACATGTGACCAATATTCTGGTTTTTAATGTAATCTGCTTCCAAAATGGAGATTTTTGCTGTGACAAGGATTAGCACCTGATGCTTTTATGTTGGAACACCACTTTCATTTGATACTGTGCCAAAATGATTTACTGGGTAACTGCACTTGCATTTTTTTCAAAATGCATGAAGCTTGTAGGCTACCAATCCTGGGAAGCCTTTGAAACATGGGCTGAACCACATAGCCAAAGACACAGAAGGTTAGTCAATATTCCAAAAGCATATCTTCAAACAGAATGCCCACTTAACAGTCTTGTCCAATGGCTAATTTAATTGACCTTGAGGTGTTAGAGGACTGTCAACTGATAAACCTGCTGGGAGAGAAGGCCATTTGGAAGAACAAAAGTGTGCTGGGGTGAAAAAATTCCCGTTTTCTGGCCATTAAAAGAGACATACCAATCTGTTCTGATGTTCAGAAAGCATTCTCCCAGAGGCCATTTGTCCCTGAGCAAATGGTGTGGTTGTCCCAGGAACATTGCCATCTGCTTCACTCTTGGCCTGGCCATTTTTCTCACATTCAGTATAAGGAGGAAAAACAATTTTGGAAGAGGATAAACAAACTCTTGAACATTTGTGAAGTATGTATTTTTGAACAGAATTATGGTATGCTGGGGGGGGAAGATAAAAGTATTCTACATTGTTACTGATTCTACCTTGACATTTCAAGAGGCATTGCATGACTTAAAGAAACACTGCCTTAGTAGGAAATTGTATTGTTACACAGTAAGGGGGAGGTAGTGTTATTGCATAGGTAATACCATGATACTAATAGTAATATTAATAATACTAATAAATTAAATAAATAAATTATATAGGTTAAACAAATTAGACTGCATTGCATTATTTTCTTCATCTTCATTTGTTGCAATGCTTCTGATTTTCCTAGAGCTGCTGTAAATATGATACCTAATTTTTTTTTTAAATACAAGGAGAGTTAGAGGCAGGTGTACTAAATCAAGATTTGCTTCTTTTTTGCAGGCAATGTGGCTAATGCTGCAAATGGATGAGCCAGAGGATTTTGTAATAGCTACCGGAGAGGTACACAGTGTCCGTGAATTTGTGGAAAAGGCATTTGAGCACATTGGGAAAACTATTGTGTAAGTAGACATACCTAGTAGTAATAATTTTGGATGTCTATTGGTTGTTTGTTTGTTTAACCTATTTATATTCCACCCTCTCCCCAAAAAGGCTCCCAGAGCAGCTTACAAATAATTTAACACTTCACTACTGTCCTCAGAATTAACCATCTAAAACATGATACTCAAAGGGAAAAGGCTTGGTGGGGCAGTATTAAGCAGTTCCTGGGTGCACTTCTTCTCCTTTAAGGCCAGAGCAGTGGCAGTTGGAACCAAGAAGGGTCTCTTGTCTGCTACTAGACCCACACATAATGAGGATGGGCCTAGCTGCTTTTCTTCTCCCTCACAATTCAGAGAATTTTCATTTCTGTTTATGTATTGTGCTCCCTCTTTTGCAGCATGCATGTCCATTGTCAAAATGAGTATCGTTTCTTCCATACTTTCTTGTGTGTATACTGACACCCTTTACTAGAAAGAAATGGGAAAATAAAAGAAGTCTTCCTGTTGGAGGAACAAGTTCACCTTCAGTGTGTGATAGCTGATCAGTTTAAGAAATTTCATTTAATGTTCATTTGGATTTCAATCTATCCCTTTCTGAAAGTTTGGGGTGGGGAGCAGTGCTCCAGTTTCACACTGACAGTCTTCCAACCCTCTTAAGGCAACTGAAATAACGGCCATTGTAGGACTACAGGAAACTGTTAAGGCTTTGTCAGGTCTCTCAAAGGAGGGATATTAATAATTTGGATAGCTTCGAACAATATTTCTGTGCATCAAATGCACAGTGAGATTTTATCTAGTTATTTATCTCCCACCTCAGGACACCTGGTGACTTACAAGGTCAAAGTAGACATGGATAAAAACCATATAGAGAGGGTGAACCTGTAAAATGAGTCAAAATCATGGGGGAGGATCCTAAGAAGTATTGGATTAGGACCCGATTTAGGCACATGCTATTCGGTTTGAAGGAGGATAATCCTTTCCTCCCAGGACAGCCCTTCCATTCCCTAAAATGCTACATGGCGTGCATAGGAACTTGCTGAAGGGGCTGATCTGGGACAGGAGGCTGGGCTGAAAACTGGGAGGAAACACCTTTCAGGAGCAGAGCTGTATGAGAGGGCCAGTAAGTTTGACTTGGCAGCCAAAACTGGACCAATTCAGTTGTAGAAGAGGAGTGCACTGTGGCACACCATACTGTGGCTTTTAGCAGGAAGAGACAAAGAAATTGTTTTTCCAGTTTGCTTTAAAGTGGCTTTGGCATTTTTCACCAAAAAAAAAAAAAAATCAAGACAATGCAATAGGAAGTGGATTTTCACTCCAGAAAGTTAGAGGTGTTTTTTCCAAAAGTGTTAATCAACATAAATCTACTCTGTAGTCTAATTTTGTATGTCATTCTTAACCACAGTTTGGCATTTTGTAAATGAGTTTGTATTCTGTGTTATTTTACCTCTCCTCTCCTTCTCTGGTGCAACCATGATTGGATAGGAAGTTTTAGGTTCCATTTCCATCTGTCATAATTTCTTTTTATGTCTGAACCCAGAGGCATTGTGATTAGAATGAACATTGGTTGGCTGAGATAAGCCAGGGTCATTAATCATGGCAAGAAGCTGGCTCGCTTCATTACACCATAGTTAAGACTAACCACAGTTTGTCTGGGTGTGGACATAATGAGAAAGTATAGTTAGCAGAGAATGAAATGAAATAATTCTACCTCTTCCTTACATCCCTATTTGAGGAAAAGTGGGGAGTGGAGACCATACAAATCTACTGTTTGTGCCCTTAGTAGTACAGTAAAGCATGCCCACATATATTCCCTTTGACACTTGCTAGGCTCTGTGTCCATCCAAATTTTGTGTGTGTGATTATACTTTTTTATAAAAAAATATGTGGGAGGCTAGCATGCTGTATAACAGTTTCTTATATGACATCACCTTTATTTTCAAAGATGTTGTAGGCTCCAGAGGAATTCTTAGGAAGTTAAATGGCATATGGCTGCAGCAGGGCGCTTTCCTTGGAAACAAGCACAGAAAAAGGGAAAATGTAAGATTTGAAGACATTAGGCAGTATCCTAAGGGACTACAAGAGGTGACAGGGAGGGAAGGAATGCTGTATGTTTTTGGAAGGAGTTGGTTATTTGTGTGGTATTTTTAATATATGGTGTACATATATATTTTACCTGAATTTTTTTAGGTGAGTGAGCAGTGGCATGTGTATTTTGCCTGTACATGTGTGTTTCTCTGAACTTTGCCAGTTTACTTTCTTGTGAAATGGGTATTTTGCTATGCTTTTGAGGGGCAAATGTGGAACTAGGCATTGGAGGCTCAGTGGCCACGTTTTGCCTTGTATTCAGTTTCTCTGCCAAGCTACTCTTCTCTGAGTCATACATTTGCTTTCTGTGTAGTGAGTGGGGGAACAAACATTTTCTGGGGTCAAAAGAGTGGTTTGGTGCTTTGGAACTCAGACCCCACTACTCAGCATTTAAAGAAAAGTAACTTGCTTTCTGGAAAATGGTTATCTTTGTGGCAAAACCAACATGGCAGCCGTTTTATAAATGGGCAAGCCCCTACATGGCAGCCAGGTTGTGAGATCCCCCATAACATGCTCTCAGAATTCCATCAGACTGACAAAAGTTGAGGGTCCTGGTTTGGCATTACATGTTGGCTTGTTTTTTATACCTGCTGCAATTCTTAGCAGTTACAGTATTTATTAGGAAAAAGTCTATCTGCTTATTTCTTTTAACTGCTTTGTTTTATACTTAAAAATTTAAGTAAGCATTTCTTTAAGTTATAAACAGACTGCTCCAGATAGTTGGTTAAATGTAGGTTAGCATGAAGCAAACATGTGATTAAATGCAAAGTAAAGTGAGGTCATTTATTAATACTGTTCTTTGACCTGCTGCACAAGTGCTGGGGGGAGAGTTTGTACAACAGAGGATCAAAAACTGTCACCATATATGAAGGCACAGAACTACTCCATCTCCATCTTGACTGCAGTTCCCCCTCAAAAAGCAGGGCTTGCTTTGTACTTGGAAGAGAAGAACAGAAACTGCTGTACTTGGAGACTGCGAGAAGCACTTTCCAGTGGTGCGCTAGCCATTTAGGCTTTGCTTTTGTTTTAAAACTGACGTTGTTCCATTACTTGTTGGTAAAGTTTTGCTGTTAAAGAGGCCATTAATCTTTTTATTAATATGCAGGGAGAATTGTAACTTTGGATAGTCATTTAGGAAAGTGCTGCTCAAAGTGGTGATCCATGGACCAGTGCTGTTAAGAGCCACTGGTTGCAGTGAGTTTCCAGTGAAGAAACAGTTGCAGCCAATGAGTAGAAATATGGCATCAGTTCCTGGCACAATGGGAAAAGAATCTTGCCAGCACACAAAATCGGATAGATGAAAAAGCATTGATGCAGAGCATTTGGTATGTTGTAAGAGCTGATTTCAAGAGATCTGAAATTGTCCCACTGTTCTCAGAACTGCTAATATGTTCTGATCCCAACTGATCAGATTATAAGAGCTCTGGTGGAGCAGTAGTTAAATGCTGGGACTGCAGCCACAACGTTGTGAGTTCAATCCTTCAGGGCTCCAGGTTGAATAAGCCTTCCATCCTTCCATAGGTCAGTAAAATGAGTACCCAGCTTGTTGGGGTCAATTAGCTAAATACATGTAAACCGCTTAGAGAGTGCTTCGCACTGATAAGTGGTATAGAAATGTAACTGCTATTCTTCTTCGTGGTCTCTGTGCCTTCATACACTAGGAGCTTTAGCGCCTGCGCGGTAGCGTTCGGAAACTTCTAGAGCTTGTTCGCTTGGCGGGAACCCCTCCCCCACGCCGGTACTGCGCATGCTCCTCCCGCCGAGCAACGGTCTCTCCTCAGTTCTTTCTCGTCCGCCGTCGCTTACGGAAGGTTCTTCGGTTTGTTCCTCTGACTTTTGTGCTTGGCTTGCTGTTTCACGGTTTTACGGACTTTTGGACTGTCTCTGACCTCTCTTTCGGACTCCCCATTCGGTTTTTGGTGATTTCGGATCTTCACAGTTTGGCGTTTTTCGTCTTATGTCCGCGCTCTTTAAATAGTGCGTGTCCTGCGGGCGCAAAGTTGCCCTCAACGACGGCCACAAGGAGTGTCTCTTCTGTTTGGGTGAGTCCCACAACACTCGGACTTGCCCAATTTGCCGGGATTTTACTCCCCAAACTCTCCGCAACCGGTCCGCGAGACTTAAGTCTTATTGTTGGGAACAGTCTCTGCGGGCGATAGACGATACCTCCTCTTCCAAGATGGCCGACAAGAAGACGACCACGCCATCGACGGTATCGGCGGCTGCCGTTCCGTCCACCTCGTCGGTATCGGGCTCGGTACCGGCGAGAACGCCGATCTCGGCGTTACCGAGGATCCCGAAGCTGTCGGCGGCTGCCAAGTCAGCGAAAGGATCCTCGACGGCGAGGAAGGCTGAGGCTCCCCTGAAGGAGATGCCTGCTAAAAAGCGCCCTGCTCCGGACGGAGACAAGGGCAAGGAGAAGGAGAAGAAGAAGGAGAAGGAGAAGAAGAAGCGCTCCCCGGCTGGGGACGTTCAACCTCCTACTCCTCCTCCTACTCAGCAGCCTTCCAAAGGGCGAGGCGAGTCCGTCGATCTCTCGGACGATGAGATCGAGGACGTTCCCCAACAGTGCCCAGACTCGCCTGTGGCAGACCCTCGAACCCTGGTGGAGGAGCACCACCGCCCTTCCAGCCGTCGCAGGTCAGCCGACCTGCAGCAGAGAGAGCCCTCTGCTTCTCCGGAGCGGCGTTCGACCTCCTTCCGGTCCCGCTCTTCGGAGCGTCCGGTGGCCTCGCCGCCTCCTAGGGAGACTAGAGAGGAACAACCTCGCTCGTCTGCCTCCAGATACACCTCGGCGTCCTACGTGGCCAGGTACGCGAGGGAATCTGAATGGAGAGAGTGCCCGGCCTCTTATCGGTCACATTCGCCATCGTACCGGGATTGGTACCATCGTGACCCGAGTCGCTGGGAGACCTTCCGGAGGTCCCGGTCACCTCGTCGACAGCGCGAATCGCGCTCGCCTAGAGGGGAAGAGACTCGGTACCGTCGCCACCGAAGCCGATCTCCGTCGGACCGCCGCTCCTTCAGCCGCTCTCCCTCTCCTCGATATCATAGGGCGAGGGAGCCTTCACCTCGATATCAGGCGATATTGCCACCTCCTAGGGTCACGGCAACGGCAACGCGCCCTACGGAGTCGGTGGTGACTGAGCGGGCTAAGACAACGTCAGCCTGCCAGACTACCCCTGTCACCACTAAGAAGGTGAAGTCCATGGTCAGCCAGCCCAAGCGGGACGCTGCCACTACCACCGCCCCGGCTGCAGAGAAGCCTAAGAAGGCAACACCTGTGGCGACTGCGAAGGAGCCGGAAAGCGAGCGGCGAGAGGACTCACCGAGCTCGGAGTCGTACGACTCGAGTGCGGAATCAGAGGTGTCTGAGGCGGCCTCTCAGGAGTCTCCTCCGCTGGGATTCGGGGACCCGATCCAGATTCTGCTCCAGAGGACGTCCACCAGTTCTCTGCGATGCTGCTCCGCATGGCCACTACCCTCGGCCTTAAGATCGCCGATGCGGAGCCGGAGGATGACGATCCAGTCTTCTCCGTCTTTGAGGGGAAGCAACCTGCCACGGCCCCGCTGCCTCTCCTGCCCCGGATATCCAGACTGGTGAAGGCCGCCTGGGATAGGCCGGCCTCGGCTCAGCCGATACCGCAGCAGCTGGAACACCTCTACAGGGTGCAGAAGGATAACGCCGGTTATCTCTTCAATCACCCTGCACCGAACTCTGTGGTGGTCGAGTCGGCACAGACGAAAGGCTCCGGCAGGCAGCACACCACCCCGCCGGACAAAGAGGGCAGGAAGTTGGACGCCTATGCAAGAAGGTTCTATTCCGCCGCCTCCTTGCAAATCAGGCTGTCCAACACTCAGGCTTGCCTCGCGGCATACCTGAAAAAGGTGCTCGATCGCCTTCAACCGGCGATGGAGGCGGTAACGGAGGACATCCGCCAAGCCTCCTCGGTGATATTCAACGAGGCCATCTCCATCGCTCGGCAGCAGATGGCCTCCTCCAGGCACGCAGTGGAGATTGCCTCCCGGGTCATGGCGGGATCCATCGGCCTGCGCCGCCATGCTTGGCTGCGGCCGGCCGACATCCAGGAGGACACCAGAAGGAGGATTGAAGATCTCCCCTTCGACGGTGAAGGCCTATTCAATTCGTCCACCGACGAAGCGTTGGACAATCTCGTGAAGGCGAGGCTGACCGCCAAGAAGATCGGGCTACAGCCGGCCACGCAAGCCCGCAGGACCTCCACCTTCCGCCCATCCTGGCGACGATCTTCCACCTCGTCGTTCCAGTGTTCAGTCTGGACAGTCAAGACCGTCCTCCGACTCGTCGGCCAGACGCACGGTTAGACGACGCCCGGCTTCGTCCAAGAAGTCCTCCTCCGAGACAAAGTCTCGGTTTTGACGTGCCTGGCAGGACCTACCAATACCCACTCTTCAGCCTACCGTCTGCGCTCAGAGACCGACCGACTCTAGCTCGACATCTCGCGGAGTGGCAACGTGTCACTACAGACTCTTGGGTGCTTTCCATCGTCCGTCTTGGCTACGCCATCGAGTTTCACGATATTCCACCTCGAGGCGCTTACTACCCCACCCCGTCGAGTCCGGCCCTCCTGGAAGAGATCCAGTCCCTCCTCCAGAAAGGGGCGATCGAGCAGCTCCCGCAAGAAGCCAAGACCACCGGCTTCTTCTCCAGGTACTTCACGGTAACGAAGGCCGACGGTACCCTCCGGCCGATCCTAGACCTCAGAGGGGTGAACTACTACATCCGCCCCAAGAGGTTCAAGATGGTTACGATACCGTCGATCCTGCCCTTCCTACATCGAGGGGACTGGTTCGCCTCCATCGATCTCCGAGACGCATACTTCCATATCGCCATTCGCCCGCAGCACAGACGATACCTCCGCTTCGCAGTCGACGATATCTGCTATCAGTACAAGGTGCTGCCGTTCGGACTCTCGACTGCCCCAAGGGTCTTCACCAAGTGCATGGCCCCGGTGGTATCCTTCCTGCGGACGAAGGGTGCTTCTGTCTTCCCTTACCTCGACGATTGGCTGTTGGTGGCGTCCTGCAAACAGAGACTTTACCACGACGTCCACATGACGTTGTCACTCCTGACCCGCCTTGGTCTATGGGTGAATCCGAAGAAGTCCCACCTCGAGCCGGCGAGGATCTTGGACTTCATCGGGGCGACGCTCGACTCGACCTCCGCCAGGGCGTACCTACCAGAGTCTCGAGCCCAAACCCTGATCCGGGCCGCCGCACACGCTCGTACGGCCCCGACATTATCTGCGAGAAGCGTCCAGCAGCTCTTGGGCTACATGGCTGCGACGACCGCTGTGACATATCTCGCCAGGCTGAGAGCAAGACCTCTTCAACACTGGTTCGTCCGCATATTCGACCCCCTGCGAGACGAACAGACACTCCGACTGCAGCTGCCGGAAGACGTCCGCTCATCCCTCCGATGGTGGCAGTCGCGACGCAATCTGATGTCAGGGATGCCTTTCCAACAGCCGACACCGAAGGTGACGGTAACGACCGACGCCTCCCTGTATGGGTGGGGTGCCCACTGCGGCGATCTCAGAGTCCGCGACAGATGGACCGACGACGAGACCGCTCTCCATATCAACGCGCTGGAGCTGCTCGCCGTCTCGAAAGCGCTACGGGCGTTCCGCCACGTCGTAGCGGGGCGGACGGTCCTGGTTCTGACGGACAATACCACCGCCGTCTGTTACATCAACAGACAAGGAGGGACTCACTCCACAACCCTGCTCAACATTGCACTCGACTTGTGGGAATGGTGCATTCGCCTGCACACGCATCCCATGGCAGTTCACCTGGCCGGGCAGGAGAACACCACGGCAGACGCCCTCAGCAGGGACACCTCATCCCATCACGAATGGTCTCTCTCCGGAGAGGCGTTCAGACTGATTCGGAACCGCTGGGGCGAACCATCGATAGACCTCTTCGCGACCAGGGAAAACGCGAAGTGTCGCCGATTCTGTTCCAGAGCGGGCCACGATCGTGCCTCCATCGGGGACGCTTTCCAGTTTCCGTGGACCGGGGAACTCCTCTACGCGTTCCCGCCGTTCCCGCTGCTCGGCTGGACGATATCGAAGATCCTCGCCGACCGAGCCGACGCGATCCTGGTAGCCCCATACTGGCCGAGGCAACATTGGTTCGCACCCCTGCTACAAGCTGCACGAGACGACCTGCTCCGGTTGCCACCGACACCGGACCTGCTCTCCCACTCCGGCGGCCGAGTCCTCCATCCGGACCTGCCACGACTGGCCCTCCATGCCTGGAGGATATCGCACTAGACGATCCCGTGCTCGGTACCGTCCTCGTCGCGACCAGGAAGGAATCCACCCGTCGCAACTATCAATATAAATGGCGACACTTCCTGACCTTCGCTAACGAGAGGAGTGAGCCGGTATAGCCCGCGGGGCTCTCTACCGTCCTGCATTTCCTCCTGCACCTCCGGCAACAGGGTCTGGCGTTTCCATCCCTGAAGGTGTACCTCTCCGCGATCGTGGCATACCAACCGCCACGATCTGCTGCCTCGGCCTTCTTCAGGAACGATACCGTTAAGCGGTTCCTGAAAGGACTTCATCATCTCTACCCGCCGATATCGCCGCCGCTACCGCCGTGGTCCCTCTCGCTGGTGCTCTCGCAGCTGACAAAGCCACCCTTCGAGCCGATGGCGACCTCGGATGACAGGCTCCTGACCATGAAAACTGCCTTCCTGGTAGCGGTGACCTCAGCGAGGCGAGCGGGTGAGATCACAGCTCTTCGATCCGATGAGCCCTTCACGGTCTTCCACAGAGACAAGGTGGTCCTGAGACCTGACATCTCGTTCCTGCCTAAGGTGGTGTCCAGTTTCCATCTCAACCAGGACATCATCCTGCCTGCCTTCTTCCCGAACCCGACGACACCGTTGGAGCGGTCCCTCCACTCCCTGGACGTGCGTCGGGCCGTGGCCTTCTACATGGACAGGACTGCTTCCTTCCGACAGACGCCGCATCTCTTCGTTTGCTATGGGCGACGTCGGAAGGGCCTCAAAGTGTCCACCCAGCGCTTCTCCAAGTGGGTGGTGAGGACTATTGAACTGGCGTATGAGCTCACGAGGAAGCCTCCGCCATTCCTGCTTCGAGCCCACTCCACCAGAGCTGTGGCTACTTCTGCGGCCCTCCTGCGAGGAGTTGACCTGCATGAACTCTGCCGTGTGGCGACCTGGTCCCAACCATCGACCTTCGTGCGCCACTACAGGCTCGACTGCCGGTCGCGCAGAGATGCCCGGTTTGGACGTGAGGTGCTGGCTTCCGTGCTGTAGGACCTGACCCGCCATCCGACCGGTAAGCTACACAGTCTCCTAGTGTATGAAGGCACAGAGACCACGAAGAAGAAGAACAGGTTGCTTACCTGTAACTGTGGTTCTTCGAGTGGTCATCTGTGCCATCATACACACCCGCCCTTCCTCCCCTCTTTCTCAGGTCCCTGTAGGTTCTACGGCGGACGACAGAACTGAGGAGAGACCGTTGCTCGGCGGGAGGAGCATGCGCAGTACCGACGTGGGGGAGGGGTTCCCGCCAAGCGAACAAGCTCTAGAAGTTTCCGAACGCTACCGCGCAGGCGCTAAAGCTCCTAGTGTATGATGGCACAGATGACCACTCGAAGAACCACAGTTACAGGTAAGCAACCTGTTCTTGCTATTGATCCGAAGTCTAGAAATTTGACAGCATACCCAGTGAAGGTACATAGCTATTTTTTCAGTTGTGCAGGTAGGTAATTTTGGATTCTGAATGTAATGGCTCATATGGGGTAGGGAAGGGCTGTTTAGAATCTACAGTTTGAAAGATGTTGTAAACTTGAGATTGCTTCTTCACTCATTTCAAAATGAGTGAAGAACTAGTCCCAGTTGGAGGGGGGATGGTTGTATGTATGTGTGTGACCGAAAAGGAGCATGTGTGTATAAAGAAGAGGTTCTGCATAAATGAGCAGGAGAGTGTGTGACAGAATTAAGGAGGAACAGACACAAGAAAGTGTCCTTTCTTCATTCTCTCACATGCTTTCTTGTTTATACATGAAGCTACATAAAACTATGCACACTTTTATGTTAATTTATATGTCTTTGCTTGTGCTTAAGTTTTGTCCTTTAGTAGTTTCAACATTCTGAGCTGTATCACATTACTTGTCACTTCAAATGAAACCCTGAAAGAATGAAGGGCAGTTAATAAATATGTTGGGGTTTTTTAAAAAAAATATATTAATTTGTCAAGCCGAGCAAGCACTGATGTTTAGTCGGCATCAAAATTAGCAGTTATGTCTTCTAATTCAAATAGAGCAATGTTTCCATTCAATTATTAGATTTGAACAATAAAGAGGATGTTTTGACAAGTAAAATGTAACCAGTTTTGTATTTTGTATTTTTTATTTTTTAAATTTCCTTTCCTTTAATACCGCTCAGGGAAATTTTGGAATGATAAGACTCAAAAGTAATTCTGATTCAGTTCCTTGTGCTGACAGGAAGGCCTTTGAGCTATAAATATTTTCTCCCTATAACTAGTGCTCCTTTTTTCTTTGTCTTTTCCTTCTACCTATCACTAATTAAGTAATACGATGGGGAAACACTTCCCTTCTCTACAGTAGGATAAACCAAACAGGCAAAGACTTGTCTTGACTAATTTTCTGTCATTAATCTTATTAAATCAGAGCAGGATTGTACAGATAGCCTCAAACCACTGCAGCACTGAGTTCTTAGCAGATTGCTGAAAAAAGGGTAAGGAAACCTATCCACTAATGGAAAGATTTATGAATTCTTTATTTTTAAAAAAACATATAATTCCGCATGCAGATTTGCAGCTCAAGTATGTATTGCTTGAGGCATTGATATTAACACATTTTTACCTGAAATTGTCATGATTGTGTTGTTCTTCAGAGTCATTTCACCTAGTTTGTGTGAGATGCCTTGAGTATTTTTGGAAAAGCAGACTACAAATAAGCTAAGAGTTTTGTAAGAACTCAAGAAAGTCTGTCAAGAAAGAGCCATCCTCAACAGTACGTAACACAGTATGAGAAAAAGAAGGCTGAGAGCATTTTAAAAAATAGACAATTAAGGTGAGATTACTGACAGTAATTACTGACAGCTGCAATTAGTGACAGCCTCTAGAAATAGTTGTGTTCCAGATTTCCCTAAGGCTGGCCAACATGTCCTTCCCCATCTCCAACCAAACTACACCCACTTGACATAACTTCCAAACCTGTCAACTATTCTTTATAAGAATCAAAGCTTAAAAGAAACTCTATTAGAAATAATGTCATTAATTGTTACCTCTTTTTGAGGAGTACCAGTGTGGTTACCTTTAGTAACAATGACATTAGTAGGGGGGAGAAGGTTTTTTGTGTATCTTGATAGTTTGAAAATTAAAAATTAAAGGTGATAAATTATTAGCAAATAATTTAACACCTGACTTTTGAGACATTGGAAAAGAGTAAACTTGCCATCAACTTGACTTTAACTTATGGCAGTCCTATCAATGAGTGACCTCCAGGTCACCTGATCATCAACAGCCCTGCTCAGGTCTTGTAGACTCAGGGCCATGGCTTCCTTCATTGAGTCCTTCCATCTGTAATGCACTCTTCCTTTTTGCCTACTATCTTCTACCTTACTGAGCATTACTGTCTTTTCTAGTGAGTCATGTCTTCTTGTGATACAGCCAAAGTACAACAATCTTAGTTTAGTCATTTTGGCTTCTAGGGAGAGTTCAGTCTTTGTTTGTTTTTTTAGCAGTCTAGGGTATCTGTAGAACTCTTCTCCAGCAACATATTTCAAATGAGTTGATTTTCTTCCTATTAGCTTTCTTCACCATCCAGCTTTCATAACCATAGAAAGAAATTGGACATACGATCACTTAGACAATCCTGACTTTGGTATTCAATTATATATCTTTACACTTTAGTGTCTCTTCTAGTTCCCTCATAGCTGCCATTCCAAGTTCTTGTCTTCTTTTGGTTTCTTGACTGCAATCTCCATTTTGATTAATGACTGAGCCAAGGCTTGAACTATTTCAGTGTCTTCATTGTCTACTTTAAAGTTATGTAAATTATCTGTGGTCAGTATTTTTGTTTACTTAATGATCAACCATAAACCTGCCTTTGCACTTTCTTCCTTGACTTTGTTCAGTAGACCTTCCAAGTCTTTGCTCTTTTCTGCTAGTAGTATGGTGTCATTTGCATGTCTTAAACTGTTGATCTTCCTTCCTCCAATTTTCATGCCTCTTTCCTCCTTGTCTAATCTTGCTTTACATATGATACATTCAGCAGATAAGTTAAACAGATAGAGTGATGAAATGCAGCCTTTGTCTGACCTCCTTGCCAGTTGGAAACCGTTCTGTTTCTCTCTATTCTGTCTGATGTTAGCCTCTTGTCCTGAGTATAGGTTACGCACCAGAATGATCAACTGTTGTGGCACACTCATTTCTTTAATAGCAGTCCATCATTTTCTCATGATCTGCACAATCAAAAGTTTGCTATAATCTATAAAGAATAAACTGGTTTTCCTTTGAAATTCTTTAGTGTGCTTCATTATCCAATGTTTGCAACATAATCCCTGTGCCACTTTCTCTCCTGAATCCAGGTTCATGATCTAGCCATTTATTGGTTCCACCTACTCAGCCGTTGAAATCCACTGGGTGACACTGGCTGTGTCACAGACTCTCAGCCCCAGAAAGCACTGTGATAGCCTTAGGGTTGCCATAAGTCAGAAACGAAGGCACACAACAACTATTACTTTGTATTCCTTCCCATTTAATAAGTTCTAAGTAAATAGTAATTTATTCCACAAAGAGATGAACCTGAGACCCTTTCACACTACAAAATTATAAGACTATGTTTTGACTTTAACTGCCATGGCAACATCCTATAGAATCATGGTATTAGCAGTTTAGAGAGGGTCATTCAGAATCTTCCACCACTGAATTGTAATGTCTCCCTAAACTACAAACTCCTGAATTCCATAGGATGTAGCCAGTGGAATCATAGTGCTGTAGCTGTCTAGTGAGAAAGAGGCCTTGGTTAACTAGATATTATTTGACCAATTTTTTCTTTTGAACGAAGGCCTAGATCCATGGTGCTAACTAAGTAAAAGTTAACCAAGTAAAAGAAATTACCCTGGATCACACCATTAGGCAAAAAGTCAGGTTACAGATGCAGTCTTCAACTGTGTGCACAATGGAAAACTGCACTAAATTCCTGCTTTGTGCTAATTCTAGATATTCATTTCCACTAGCACCATGGATCTTGTGCCATCCATCTGTTGGATTCAGACCTGCCTTTGGATTACATGTGGTTGCTGTCCAGCAAAACTGTAACAATATGGTGGAAAGAACGGGGAATGTTTTTGTTATTGCATGCCTTCAAGTTGTTTCCAACTTATAGCAACTGTAAGGTGAAACTATCACAGGATTTTCTGGGACAGAGTGTGTGAGGTGCTCAAGGTCACCCAGTGGGTTTCCATGGCCAAGTGGGGAATCAAATCCTGATCTCGTAGTCCTGCATTCAAACCACTACACCAGAGTGGCTCTCTGGGAATGTTTACTTTTTATTTATTACACATCCATGAATGTGCCATTGGTCTAGAACATTGTTGTCTGGTGTGCTTATCTTCTTGTTACTAGGAACTGATGTGAGCTGAGCCTTTAAAATTGGGCTTCTATTTTGGTCCTTTGCAGAGCAATTAAAAATCTCTGAACATTAACAAGAAAGGAAGGAAAGGAGGAAGAGAGGGAGACATTAGCATGTGGGTTCTTTTCAAAATCATTCTGGTGATTGAAAGGTCCATGGAAAACTCTATCACACACGTTAATATTCTGTTATGCATGTACTAGGTAAGCTCCAGTGAAGTGGCTAATCTGGTTGATAATTGGTGACAAACTCACTAGCCTGAAAAATTGCTTCCTATGTAAGCTACACTTCTTATAATTATGATTATGAAGGGCATTTCTTCATTTCAAATATTTGATTGCATTACTTTTCCACTATGGTGATTATTGTGCATGGTGTACTGAAGTATATACTGTTAAAAAGTATTTATTGTGCTGAACTGTTGAGCATATGCAAAATCATTATCAACTCTGGCAGACACACTGAAAGCTGATTTGAGGGACAAAAGAAGATTTGTGAAGAAGAAACTAAAATCCTTTTCTAAGTTTCCTCTGCTTTTTATGATTATTTCTGTTTTCTACTTAAGAAGATGACATGTACAACACATACAAACAATGAACCTATGTGAAAATGCTTTCAAAAGCTAGGCAATGATTTGAAAAGTGCAGTCTTAAACTATTATGTTTAGTCCACTCAAAATGAGAAATGGTCCCACAGGGATTTATGAGACAGCTGTGTAGTAACTGTTTTTAGTCTTAAAACATTATTTGCAGTGTATGTATAGTATACTATTGCATTCCTTCTGTTTTAAACCATTAAAATCTCCTTTTAATGTGAAGGCTTGACAACAAACCTGATTTTCCTTAGATAGGACTCTGTTTAAGACCACCTTATACTGTCCCCCCTTTTTTATGTTCTCATTTTCTCCTGTGAGGATTTTATCCCGCATTTTTGGAGTAATCTTCCAAGTTTGGGTTATCTATGCCTTAGATCAGGACTCCTGTAGAGAGAATCCGTCTGCTCTGTCAACACACTCTGAGCAGAGAAGCAGACAAAATGTAAGCATTCAGTACTCCCCCACTCGCAGCAGTTTTCATTCTTATAAGATATTTAAAGAATTGAACTCATGTTTGTTTCAAAATAACTGCGAAATACCCTGTCATTAACATGGCTCTCCTATAAATCTGTGAAAACACTCTCAGTTATACTACCCTGTCAACTCAAGTGACTAAGAATTATGGACCAAATTCAGCATTAGTGCCTATTAAAGTAGATTCGTTGAAACCCAAAAGACTTGCAGGTTACTAACAAGTCCTGTTCTAGTTGGGATTAACTTTGAGTTTAGCTCTTTCCCCTCTGCATTTCATTTACTAGAAACAAAAAATGCTCATCCTCTTCAAAGATAAGGACTTAGATCACACTGCCACATTTAAACTAGTTGGTCAGTGTCTCCGTTTTATTGTGACCAGATGGAATGAGCCCATCATGACTATCTTGAAATCTCAGGGCATGATTTCAGCCAGTTCCAGATCAATCAGAGCATATTTTATAGTTGCTATACAACAGGTTCACTTTAGGGTTGCCTTAAATCAGAAACAACTAGAAGGCACACAACAACAGACAACAGCAATAGTTTTCCTTTCTGCCTTCTCTTAGAATTCACAGAAAGCAAGCAGGAATAGAAATTATAGTATATAGAAATAACAAATATTTCAGCCATTAAACTAACTAGTTACTGAGCCACTGTATGTGTACACAGTGGGATACCCGTATAAATATGTCCAATTCCTCTGCATGCTAATGTCAAATTTGATCGTCCACTTTATCTATATTTTATTTAGATTACTGAAATATTTATAGGTGTGCAGCTAATATTTTATGTGTATGTTCAACAATCACTCATTATCATGGATCACTTATTATTTTTAAAAGTTATGAAAAATGAGTTGTTGTCATCGCCCCTTCCCCCAACCCCAACCCCCAAAATCCAGATTAGGATCTTCTACAGATAAGTAGAATTCACCCCTTCCCAAGAGTTAATCTCCTGTTTCTGGGCCTGCAAGACATATGGTTGAGGGTGGGAGTGTTTGATGTTTCAAAAAGTACTCTACAAGACCAAATATGCATAGGGCCCTCTGAGTTTAAGCCTCTGTGGGAGGGAAGATTTCAGCCTGATGCAAACATATGCACACCATTTGCTCATTTTGGTTGCAGTTCACCCCATGGACATGAAGTCTACTCACCTCCTTTGTTCCATTTCAACATTTTTAAAAGGGACAAGCTGTAGGCAAGAGTGATTGCCTAAACAGACCATATGCTGGTCTGCCACACAGAGTCATTTTTTCCCCCTTGTGAAGCCCAGCATGTGGCTTTTAGGAAATATTCTAGGAAGTTTTTAGCTAATGTAATAGTGGACAAAACAAAGAGGGCCATACTAAAAAAAAAAAAAATCAGAAAGCTTGTTTAAAAATAGTTAACCTTAGTATTATGATAGAATAAAAAGCAATATAGTGAAAATAGAATGTAATTAGATGCTTGGCTTTTCAGGCAGATGTTCAAAGTGATTACTTAAGTGTTCTTTTTCAGTAGATTGCAAAGCAGATTGCAAGTTGCTTGTGCTTTTGACACTGCTCAGGCTCAAAGAACAGAATTATTTTTTAACATGAACACCTTTACTTTAGAGCTCATTCCAAATAATAACGAGCATCTAGATTTTTTATTCTATCTCTCGTTTTCTATTTTAAAATTCTAGTCTTCATTGTGATTTTATATTTTTACCATGTTTCAAACAAATCAGGCAAAAATTCCAAAAAAGTAGCTAAGTTAATCTGTAGCAGTAAAAACCACCAATCCTTGTGGCACCTTAATGACTTATAGATACATTGTGGTATATTCTTTCCTGGACTCATGTCCACTTAGCTCCTAATTTGGCAGATAAAGATGTAGAGATAGCACAACACACATACACATAGAGATAACACAGCACACACAAGAGTGTTTATCTATCTGCACATCAGTGATAGCACATCATACATCTGATAAAGTGGGCTCTAGTACATAAGAGTTTATGCCTCTATTCAAGCACTACATCAAAATATGAAATAAGTAGACCCATTATGCTTCTAGAATGATCACATTTCTTCCTTTCCCCATGTGGTTGCTGAGTATACATTGCCCTGTCGACTCCAGCATTGTTTTAAACACCAGGCTTTTTGTCTTAGAATCAGAAGCCCAGTAAGGTCATTATGAGGTGATTAAATGTTTGTTGTGTTTACAGGTGGGAAGGCAAGAATGAAAATGAAGTAGGCAGATGCAAAGAAACTGGCAAGATCCATGTGACGGTTAATCATAAATACTACAGGCCAACTGAAGTGGTAAGCAGAGGCATTCTTACAGCTTTGCAAATGAATGATCCAGACATTCAGTCACCAAATTGCTGTGTTTGGGCAGCTCTTTGCGAAAGGGTTCTAATTGCTTCTCTTGCTGCCAATTTCCAGTCGTTCTAAACACTCACCAAGTCTCTTATACCCCTACATTATCCTCAGCAAACAAACAGGGAATGAGACTCAGAAGTCATGATTATTAAATATTTGATGCTGTATTTAGCCCAGTTTTGATCTGACCCCAAAAGTCATGATGCCATTTTCCCCTCTTTTGTTTTACAGCTGGAAAAGAAATAATGTCTTACATGTCTATGTGACTTAAAAATCTACATTTGTGTATGTATTATCTATAGTACATTTCTATGTAATAACAAAGAAAACCAAATGGAAAGAGAAAAGGAATCAATATTGCTCCAGGATATGCAGCCTCAATATTTAATTAATTTATTCTTTATCTATCAGTTGTTTGTGAAGGAGGTGAAAGTCACTAAAAACTCATAATTTAAGATCCTTCCTTTTATAACTCAAAGTAAGTAATAAGTTCACATTTAGACCAATATACAAGTAATCTGTCTTAACAGATCTGAATGTAAATGTATTAATAACATAGTCAAACAACATGGCCAAAATAAAATAAAATAAACCCTAGTGTTTCATTTCCATTGAAGTCAATTAGATACTAATCAATCAATCATATCCTTTTATGTAACTGACTAGTATTGACTAAGGATGATGTAAAGATTTCCATAGCTACCAATATGCTTATTTTCTTTAATAGTGATGCAGCAATCTGTTTTGGTGATCACTACCACTATCAATTATAATTGGTATAACTTTGAAGGATTAGTTGTATGGGTCTGTTGCAATAAAAAAACACCTTAAAAATTGAAAGGCTTTACTTGGTGTAAGCTTTCAAGGATTCCAGCCAAATTCATCAGATGCATCTAATGAATCAGTTGCAGATGACAAAAGCTTGCACTTTTTCAGTCATTAAGGCATCCAAAGATTTTTATTTTTATTTGCTTTAATATAAATAGTGGCCTCTGACACATACATTAAAAGAACTTGTCTTTTAATGTGGATATAGATATTCCTGAGAGCTTTTCACAACAGCCCACCTAATGGGGTGCCTCTGAAGATGTTCCCAGTTTGGAAAACTACACAGTCTCAGATTTCTGTTTTTGATTCATAAAACAATAGGTATCTTGGATGCTATATTTATTTATTGGTCAGTGAATTGATAAATACTGTTGGAACCAAATCTAGGGAGGGATGGGCAGATAGAAAGACAGGTAATACCCTTGCTAGCAGCTATGGACAAACTGATTCTGTTACCTGCCAGATTTCCTTCAATGAACATCCTGTTAGTAAACTTCCATAGAATGCTTGCTGAAATGTACCTTTTTTCTGGTGCAAGGCAGATCTGGCAGTTACACAGTAAGATCTATGATCAGCCAAAAGCAACTATTTTAACTCAGGATTACATTTTCATTTTTCATATAGCTTGGGATTTTCTATAGAATATTATAAAATGTCCCGAATCTATGAAATAGAACAAGAAATAAATGGAATAACTTTATTGACATGCGATTCTGTAGTACTTCAAAGTGTTGTTGTTTCTTGCTTGTCCAGACTCTTTTTCATGGCAATGGAGTTGCCATTGGCTTCCTGTTTTCAGTTGACAATTTTTACAGGATATGTAAGTTGAAAAATATTGATTAACAGAGTAGGGCTTGGAATTGTAATGGATGTCAGCTCTTTGCAAGATTTTTTCTATCTGCAAAACACCACTGAAGCCTTCTCTCTTTGGACCTGTAGTATCCATGAAATACTAAATTTCTAGAGCATTTCCTGTCACCAGTTGATTTCTCTCTCTCTCTCCTTTCTTCATGGGCTTTCTTCGCCTTTCCCCTCTTCACCTAATCAAAAATCTTTCCTCCATTACTTATCTTCTGGTGTGCTGTTGAGGAAGCAGACACAAGGGAGAGTGAAGGTACTGATCTCAATTAAAATGGAATGTCCTGAAGTGAAACTGAGAGCCCCATCTATATTATAATTGATACTGATTCTCTACCTATTCCATTATATTCCTACACAGTTCAGAATTTGTGAGAGGTAGAGATACAACATTTTGCCTTTGGTACCTAAAGAACATGAAAAAAGAATAACTAGTCATCAGAACATGGCAGAAATGTTTTAAAAAATAAATGCGCTAATGTTACAGAGAGCACATATTGTATAAAAATAGAAAAAATTGTTGATCTGAAGCAAGGATTGAGGCTACCTAAATTTTATTTTCCCCAAGTGAAACAAAGAATAGTGTCAATTTTCCCAATAGTAATTTTAAAAACCCTTCACTTTCTGAAGAGTCTGTTTGGAAATCTAGAAACTTGTGCCCTCCTAGAGCCAAACCGTAGTCGTAAAATGGCCTCCTCATCTTTGTTAAATCTAGGTAGCAGTCCAGATGGCTATACTTAGCCCTGGATAACTACTTTTTATAAAAGAAAATTTAGGTTTAGGGTTTAACTTTGAACACAAGGTTTCACTGCTTCTTTCCTCCAACTTTAGAAATTGTATAAGCATGTGATGCACAATAAAATAAAAATGAAAATAAATGGAGGGGAAGAAAACTAACATATTAAAAGAAGTTGAATTTTAGAGGAAGAAAAAAGCATGGTTCACAAGGCCAGAAATTGGGTTAGGCTGTTAATTCCTGATCTTAAGAAGGACCTGGTGTCCATGCTAGGTGCCATTTAATATGTGTTTCCCTGGTGTCTTTTGCAAGCCTCACCCTTCCGCTAAACATTCCCCAGTTCTTTTCCACTGCCTAGACCACAGATTACATCATGACAGAGGGAAAAAGTGACTCAGTGGAGGAAAGAAATCATGATGCCTGGACATCATGTTTAAAAGACTGTTTGCATACTGGATTACCAGGGATGGATTCAGAAGGCTTCATTAAGAACAGGCCTCATTAAGAACAGAGCAGTAAGTGTGCAATAATGCCACAGTATGTCATACATCTTTCCTTATGTCTGCAAATATATGCTTGAAAGTGTGTAAGCAGTCCTTGATTAATCTGTACAACAGAAAAATTCCTAAACTGTACCCTGTAGCCCCCTATCCATCTCCATGGCCTGTAGTCGACGAAGAAATTATGCAATCTGATTGCAACACTAATTTGTATAATTTATACAGGCCACAGAATTCAACATTTCCAAAATGCAAATTTTCACTTCCAATTAAATATTGCATTTCCAACTATGAATGTAACAAAGATTATTTATTTATTTATTTATTTATTTTTATTTGATTTACAACAGTATTTAGATTACAGGGTGGCATTTGAAATGACAAAAAACAACACAAAATTGCTTTGTTTTTGAAATACATTACTTGATCATTCATCAATTTCAGGCTTTGAAAATATTTCAAAAGTTTTTCAGGAGAAGTAGTGAGCTTCCTGAGGTATCACTCAAAGCTATCAGAGCAGTCACTATCAAATCAGTCAAGCAGTCCTCATACCAAATAAGCACCTCATCATAGCTTCACCACTTCAGAGTGGCTGTTATTAGCCAGGAAGACTGCTTGCATTGTTGAAGACCTTTGGAATTTGGTGTGTCCTTCACCCAGCCAGAAAATATGGCATTCACTTGTCTGGATGCCAAAAAGAAGTTGTTTTTGTATATTGCCTGCTTCCAAACTGAACGTTTCCCCTACTTTTGTATGGGAATAAGATACGTTAGATTAACCATGACAGTTGGTTAACACTTTGCTTACTTCCCAAATTATCTTTTTCAAATTTTTCTGACTTACCTGTCTCTCATAGGTGTGCGTCCATATTCATGTCCATCAATTTCAATGTGCCCCCCGTTACATTTTGAAAAGATGGAGGTTTTTTTTTAACCATTATCTCCTCTTAATAGCTTACATAAATCTTTATATCCCTGTTTAACAACACTTGGCCTCAATTGCCCTTTTTCTTTTTTGGACGTCACCCGATTAGGCTTTGCATTTTTAGCCTCTTTGGGAAAAAATGATTTTTAATACTCAGCTCTACATTTCCCAGACTTCACAAGATTCCAGTTCAAAAAAACTCCTTTGGGTATATCATATTCTCCCAAAGTCAGCTCTCTTTAGGTCCAAAGTATTTTTGGTGGTTCATTTTCTGAAGAGTTATTACTCCTCAAAACATAATGAAACTGATCACAAAATCCCAGTTCTCTCTCTTTTACTTCTTAGATACATATCCCATTTCCTACATTTATATTCCAAATACACTGTGAATCTTAACATATTTCTAACAGCTGTGTAAGAAATATTATCTCTTTTGTTTAAAAGGTCAGTTTGCCTATCACTTTGTCTGCAACTCACATTATCAGTGAAGATTTGTCCCTCCTCCTACAGAAAGAATAACTTTTAATACAAGGCTTTCCCTTGACAAACAACGTTGCATTCACAATGTTAAGTCATCAGACAAATCTTTCTTATCTATATGAAACTTTCTATTCCCAAGCCAGAGGTTTATGTCAACATCTAAAAATCACTACTTTAGTAAATTATTACCTTTATTGTCTTTCTGAACTGAATCACTCTCTTAGCCAAAATATTTATACCATTACTTACTTTAGACTCAACAGTAGTGTTCAGCCAGAGTTACTACCTTGGCAGTTTAAAAGTGACCTGGGTTTTTTCAAGTTCATCATAATCAACATGCCAATTTTGAAAGCAAATTATTTATATTTGTAAATTGCTAGCAGTTTAGAGACAGATCGCAAGACAGTTGAGGTTCTGCATTGGTGGAACACTGCAGTGTGGCATCAAAAATTTCCTGTATATCTTGCTGCTTGAAGCAACTTTTAAGATAGAGTTTTAACATACAATTTGCATGACTACACTACTCCTAGCAACAAGATTCAAAGATAATAGTATTATTAGTGATAATAGCATTATTATTTGGGGTCATCTAAATTATTAAAGTAACAGCAGCCTTAGAACTTAATCAGTGTTGCAAAGTATTAGCAGGTCTATATGTATACTCCGAAATAGGAGTTTATCTAGTATATGCCTCCTGAAGTATGACTGAAAGGCCTTTGTACAAAACATCCTCTGACCATTCTTGCCTTATAATCTTCCATGTGCTGCATCAAATGAAATAAATTAAATAACAGACATATAATCAAGGAACAGGCATTTGTAAGGGTTGAGGAGTTTCAGAAAACCAGTAGTTCATTCCTTGCAACATCTTTATTTTTCTCAAGTCCATGTATGTGCAATTTTCAAAGCACAAGTGCAGAATGAGAAGCTTTAAAATAGTGATGGTCAAAAAAGTAAACTTCACTTAAGTTTATTTGATTTAATTTGTATCCCTCCTTTCTCCTTTGGTGGCTCACAATTAAATTAATATGAGTGGGAACTAAAGACTGGAAATACAGTTCCTTGGCCTTTGAATGGTGTCACCTATCAGTAGTACTCAAATGATGGTGTTGCAGTTTTGAACTGAGAGGAAATGGAGTCAAATGGTGAGCCGGGCTCTTTGAAACAAAGTCTAGGCAGACTCAAAGTAGCTATAAAAAAAGGAAGTTTTCAGAGTTAACGTAGCTGCTTGCTTTGGGAATTTGGTGCTATATCCGCAACTTTTACTGCCTGCTATGGGAGTCTCTTTTGTCCTGTTTATTTGCTTGTATGTTCACAAGTGAAACAAATACAAAAGGTCGCCTTCACTCTCTGCTGCTGTCTCTTCTCAAGGAAACTAAATTCTCTAATGCTGCTCAGAAAAGACTTCAGAGCAGTGGTTCTCAACATTCCTAATGCCACGACCCTTTAATACAGTTTCTCATGTTGTGGTGACCCTCAACCATAAAATTATTTATTTATTATTTACAATGCTTCCCCCCCCCGGCAAAGGCCGCCTCGCCGGCCAGGAACAGGAGGGCGGGCAGGGAGGGAAAGAAGAGCTGTGCGTCTCCCCCAGGAAAAAACTCCGAGAACCCCCCCCCGGGCTCTGCTTCTGCTTCGCTCTTGTTTCCACCGGGGGGGCAGTGTGGGAAGTTTCCAGCGTGTGGACCCCAGCCGGGGGGAGGAATCCCAGCGCCTTTGTCTTTTGCGCCGGGCGCAGCTCGCCCCCCCAGAAAAGCGCTGCCTTGCAGCTCCCCGGACCTTCTGCAGCGCCCCCTCTGTGGTGAGTGGGGAAGGGGCCGTGGCGAGGAGGGGACCTGCCCCCCCGTGCTGCCACTGCCCTCCAAGCTGGCCCATCAGACAGGAGGTTCTCCCAGTAGCGGAGAAGGGGAGCGATTTCAGTCCCTTCTGAACAGGGGGCAGGAGGACGCGAGCGCGTGGCTCGCGCTTGCGCACCACCACCGAGGAGGGAATGGAGCCTAAGACCATCAGAAATACGTATTTTCTGATGGCCTTAGGCGACCCCTGTGAAAGGGTCATTCGACTCCCCAAAGGGGTCGCGACCCACAAGTTGAGAACCGCTGCTTCAGAGGATGCTCCCAGGTTCTGGAACTCCTTACCAAGATCTAGACTGGCTTCTTCTCTGTCATCCTTTCTCTGTCCCCCAGCCAGTCATTTTTTCACTCTGGGAGAATACATGAGAGGTGTGATATAAGAAAGGGATTTACATAGTGCTAAATTTTATTAATTAACCAGAATCTACAAGGGGGGAAGGAACCTGTGTGAGAATTCAGGCAAGTTGAAGAAATGAGTGAGTACACCCAGAACAAAGGAAAGGCAATGCCAGAAAAAGACTGCCTCCCCAGACCAACCTCAGTGCCAGTGCAGCGGGATCTCCTGTGTCACCTCAAGGCTTATGTCTCAGAACTCCAGTGGGTAAGGAAAGTTAGTTTCAAAGATAATCTTATGTTGAGATCCTAAAACCCTGAGCTGCAAGATTTGGGAGCCACCAATCCCCATATTTACCTGCTCCCATAACTGCAACTCCCCCTCTTCCAAACATGACTGAATAAATCCGTCCAGTAATAATATTAGCCATAAAATAAATCATATAAGCAAAATTAACCCAGCCAATACTAGCACTGAACGCTGATAAATTCCAGTAACACCAAATCAACTTTATAAAAAGGAATAGCCCTTGCCCAGTAAACCTGGGTTTAAGGCACATTTTAACTGGTTAAGATCTGTTTCTTTCTCAGTAGTGAGAGGCTGCTACATTTTAAGTTGTGGCCTAACTCTGGCCCTTTTCTCATGGCAGTTTACAAGCGAAAGGGCCCCTTGAGCATCGCGGAAATGTCAGGAGTGGTCTGCGTGACACACTCCCATTTCCGCCACGCTCAAGGCCCGCAAGCACAGCAAATATGCATTTTCTTATTTTTACCCGTGCTTGCGCAAGGCTCACGGGCCTGGGTCGCACTCACCTGCGGTGCGGAGCCTCTGGAGCCGGGCCTGTCGCGCGTCCTCTCTTCAGTGCAGCCTACAACTCCCAGGCTACACTGCGGAAGGAAGGAAAGGGCATAGCTCTCGTGCGAGGAGGAAGGAGCTGCGGAGCCCGAGCAGCAGGGAAGCAGGAGGTTTGCGAGAGCCTGCCTGCCCGGGCTTTTCATGCAACACCCACACTTCAGCAGTATTAGAAGGTAAGCTGCGGAAAGGACCTCTGACTGCTAGTTACAAGTGCAGTTTTGGAATTTTATAAGAGATTCCACCTAAACATTAGGAAGAAGTTCTTAATAGGAAGAGCTGTTCAGCAGTGGAACAGATTGCCTCAGAGAGTGATCAATCTCCTTCTTTGGAGGTCTTTAAACAGAGGTAGGAAGACCATCTCTCAGCAGTACTTTAGTTGTATATTCCTGCATAACAGGGGACTGGACTAGATGGCCCTTGTGGTCAGTCCCAACCCTATAATACTATGATTTATTTAACAGATCTCCATTTGAATAAATAAATTACCAAATTACAGAAGTATTGACATAACCATGGAATAATGAGTTCAGCAAGTGCACTGTAACTGAGACTAGCACTTTGATTTATACCTATGTTTTATATTTCTAAATTCAAGTTTGCTTATATTTTGATTTTATTACCCTAAGGGCCTTTCTTCACTACACTGTTATGGTGTTATTATTCCCCTTTCAACATCCTGTGGAATTCTGGGGTTTGTAGTTTACTCAGGCCAAAGAGCTGTCTGGCTGAGAATTCTAAATACCGCTCCCTAAACTGCAAACCCCAGGATTCCATAGGATGTTGAAAGTGGAATAATAGCACTATAACAGTGTAGTGCAGGAAGGCCCTTAGTTGATTTAGCTCCATTTTGCCAGAAAGATGGAACATATATTAAATAAATACATTTTCCTGGATTTTTCATAGGTTAGTGTAATAGAGAGTGCTTACAAAGGCTGACTTCTGTTTCTCTTTCTTGGGCTAGTGATGTGTTCCATAACTCTCCCCTTATGTCACCTTCCACTTTTCTAACCTACCCCAGTAACAGTGTCACTGAGACATCTAATACAGTGAATCCTGAGAAATTCCTCCACTTAGAATCATCCTGCCTGTGCTGTTCGGTTAACCAGTTGTTGTATCTTGTGTCATCCTACTTCACCTCCCCATTTTTTCAGCCACTCACACTGCTGACCCTGCCTCCCACCGCCACTACTTTTCACCTCCATTCCTGTCATTCCTGAGCTTTTAAAACCAGCCATGTGTCATCTGTGAACTCTACATCTTCATTGATCTTCCTGAGAACATCAGCCTGTCCCTCTAAATCTGCTATTTGATCCCTTCTAACTGACAGCTCCCAGCCCCTGAAAGGTATACACTTACTTCCTCAGATCTAAGTGAAAATTGAATGTGGTGTCTTGGTTGCCTTGCCATGGTTACCTTTTCAGTGTCAGCCCTGAAAACTGGAGGGATTAAATAGTGTGCTAACTCTTTTAAGCAGCCTGGAAACAGAATAGATGGAGGAGAAGTGATCTCTCTATGTGTAGCAAAAGAGGGAGAGAGACCCTGTCATCTGCCCAGCAGGACATTTTGTTTTCTTTGCTCATTTCTTCAGGTTAACAGCAGAGCCGACAGGGCCCTCTCCCAGCAATGTTTCCCAAGCCTAGACCTTTCTGTTACTACTAGTGACAGCTAGGAAGTTCAGACCAGCTATTTTTTCAAGAAGATGGTTGCTATTATTTGTGGTGGTGGTGGTGGTGGTGGTGGTGATGATGATGATTTCATCAACTTCACTATTGTGTTGTTGTTGTTGTTGTTGTTGTTCCACTGTGGCCACCTAACAATAGAAGTTATCCAAGTAGTTCACAGGGGGGAAAAAGTGATATAAGGAATGTAGTAATAACTATAGGGAAGTTAAAAGGCAAATGTTGGTTATTGCTGAGTAGCTGGATGCAGAACTTGTGTCCTTAATATGACCAAAAGAAATATTCATTAAGGCTTTGTTTTTGAATATTCTACTGGATATCTGTTTTTGCTGGCTGCATCATTTGTCCACTTTGTTTCATTTGCTTGTGCAGGTTGATTTCATGCCATTTGGCTGAATGGGTCTTATGCACAGTCAGATTTCTAAAGAAAATTTTCAAAGTTTTCTCGCAGACATAGATAGTAAATTCAGCTAGTCACCTCTGCAATTTTACTACCAGCTCACTTAATTTTTCCATATCTATAGCCCAGTCTTTCAATAGCATATTATATGTAGAGTTTGCTGGGGGTGGGCGGGCAGGGGGTGGTATTTATTTATCTCTATATAGTGGATTCTCTGTATTTGTAGGAGTTCTGTCACAGGACCCACTATAAAAGGGAAAAAAATGAATGCTTGTGTCCCATATTATCAAATGGCAGTAACATGCATGTGGACACTTCAGCTTATCTTCAGACACATTGCCACCATTGTAGGTATAGGATGTGATACTCTACAATTGCTTAAATTTGCAGATTTTGAGGTCTCTTATATGGAGTCCACTGTACACTACCAGAGAATAATGGCAACTATCTCATTTGAACTAGCAATGAATCTTTACTTATGCTTAAACCAACTTGATCACTGCTTTCATACTGGAAGAGAGAGAGGATTGGCCCTACCATTATTTATTTCTTTAGTAAATTGAATCCTTTCATCTCTCCTTGTACCTTGGGATCTCAAGGTGGTGGATAAGCAAAATAGTTTTAAAGTGATTAAAACAGTTTGAATCAATAAAAAAAAATTGAAACAAACTGAAAATAGATTTTAAAAATTCAACAAATTAAAAACAGATTTAAAAAATTGAAAAGTTTTAATCTGTTGCATGGATATTTTAAATTAAATTATTGAACCAAAGGCTTTGATAAACAGCCATGTTTTTACATGATGCCAAAATGAAGCCAGAACTGGCACCAGTTGGGCCTCCAAAGAGAAGACATTCCACGACCATCATGCCCTACCTGAGAAGACTCTTTCCCACTTTCTCACAAAATGCATTGATCTTACTAGTGAGACACAGAGGAAGACCGCATCCAGCCCTCCTCATTAGACAAAGTGAAGTAACCACCTCAAATAGCAAGTGCTGTTGGCAAGGAATGGCAGCCTGATGTTTTAGGACTCTGTTGTATGTACAACATAACTGCTTTTTGCTCACTAAACCAGTGCGTAAATCTTCCAGTGTGTTGACAGACACTGTCCCAACACCAGTGTTAAAGATGCAGTTGCCATATTTTTTCAAATTGTAGACACAGAATGATGGAAAGGCACCATCTTGTTGTTGGTTTCAAGCAGCTAAATGTCATCAGCCAGCTCTTTTCACCCAAGCAAAAACTGTTTCGCACTACTGAATTCACTAATCCAGAAAGTGGTGTTGGCAAGTTAAGGTGTACCATTTAGACTAAGCCAGTTAAATGATGAGAAAACATCTGTGGGGGAGATTTTCAGGAAGAACTTGTGGGTGAAGGACAGGTTGAACAACCTCTTCCTGGTGGTTCATTCTCTCCTGCAAATGTCCACTTTGCAGCAGCATAACAATACAAACACCAAATTGGGAAGAGTAAGTTGTTTTAGTATGTTATATTTCATCCTATGTCAATATATTCAGTTGTTTAGTCAGACGACTAAATTAAGTAGAATTAAAATTTATCCGTGAGAGAATTAGAATTTATATGTTAGATAAAATTAAATGTTTATTTGTAGCTGGGATTTTTTGTTTTTGTTTTTTGTCAATGTGGTAAAGCATAAAGTTAAACATACATGTTTATCAGCTGTCAGCAAATACTATAACACTGGTATCTGCTGTACAAGCACTAAAATGAGATGTTCAAACTGAAACTAAATTATTTGACCATGTATCAACAACTTTTTTTTCAAAATCAGACTATTCCTTTCTATTTTTCTACCGGTTATTACATTGTCTGAAATTCAGTCTTGTTTAAAACATGAGACTGATCATATTAGCAATAACATAAATCAATTCTGCACTTTAAATAAGATGTCTGACAGTTTTCTCACAGACAGGTCCTGCACAAACTCATCTGTATAAATCACAATACCTACAGAATCAGTATGATTACAAACTTTCTACAAATTTTCTAAACACAGCATTTTCTTTACTTGGAAGTGGCTTGTGCCCTAGGCATTTGTTTAGAGACAACTTTTAAATTCCTGCACCCCCATGGCTGTGTTTTCCTTGATCCTAGGCTCTGATTCCTTGATTTGGAGGAATTAGAAAGTTGATTGTGGTGGTCATATTGTTAGTAAAGGAAATGTGAGGTATTAGTAAAATCTCAGGTGAGTAGTGTGACTAAGTTTGTTCTGTGTGGTATGCTGGTAACTATGCAACAAATCCTGCCAAACCTTCTTGATGCCAGTTCACGTCACTTCTGAGTGCCTGTTGTGACATTTATTCTTCACTCCAAACAGCCTTCCTGTAGTGCTAATCCTGTGGTTTTTATTCTGCATATGGTAAGGTTAAAGAGGTCGCAAAAGATTTTTCTGCTAAGGTATGGCCAACACGGTTGGTTTGTATTAGCTGAAGTATTGTTTTGGATCTAGAGAACCATGAGGAGAAAGAAAAAGCTACTTCTGTTGTTCAGCAAATGTCTAAGAGTCCATATGGGGCTGTGTGTCCTATAGTACTTCTTCTGCTACTGTTTATCTAGAAGGTTATCCAAGTAGTACATCTTTTTTGGATTTAGTTTCTTTTCTTTGGAGAACAATCTAGCATAAGGAATTACATCAGCACTTCTATGAATGGAAGTGTTCCTTTAGATCCAGCCCACAATGTTCTGTCAGAATTGAAAACAGTATTTAATTGATCCATGAAACCCAACAAAATCCTTCAAAAAAGAAAGGAAGGAAGGAAGAGTTGAACCCTAATGGTGAGTAAGAGACTCAAGGCAACCCACTTATTAAGAAAAGCAGTAAACACACAAAATTTTTGGCAGACAACTTGAACTAGATAATAAGAGACAACATTGAATAATGTTCCTAGATAGTATTATTCAGGTTTTGCATACAGTCACTGTGAGAGTCCAGTAAATCTTTATCTCCAAACTCTAAGGATGCAATCAGATTACCTGGCTGTCACTGTATGTGGACTTCTTGTGCAGCTGGGTCAAACCAAACTGCAAAGAAATATAGCACTAAGAGGAAAGTCTTACATGATAAGCTATCTGTCCTTTATTCAATACCACCAATATATCTGCAAGAATAGG